>CAXKVY010005771.1:0-23960 GCA_964058915.1 Tetropium fuscum
ACGAAACCAACACAAGAATACTAAAAACCACTTGATTCAACAAAACGACAACTGGTTGTCAGTTTGACAGATGTGTCGTATCAATATAGCGGTACCTACTGCACCTGCATTGGACCACGTGACAACGTCTCCCTACGATACTACCTCAATGGTCCCACAATTTCAATTTTTGTGTTTCTGGAGTAATATCTATGATGCTACTACATCGATTACCACATCGGTATTATGATGCTACTGCATCGAACATAAAATTTGACTGGGAGACTTGCGATTTACAGGATTCCAAAGGGCTCTAACGGTCACGTAAACTTGTAAGAAAATTTTTTTTTATTAATTATTAAGATTTATTTCATTTTATTCATTACTGGCTACTGTAAGTCTGGACATACATGGACATTGAATTCTAAAAATACGAAATACTATGGACTTTCACGCAACAAATTTTGATCAGTATATGAATTAATGTAGGTACCTATTGAATACAGATATGATGGAAAATTAATAATTTATTTTTAATTTAGTTATCACCTCGTTTAATGATAAGTAAAGCAAACATTGCTATCGTATCGATAAATATAACCAGTTGATGTTATGAAAATAATATTTATTGCCGCCCACTGCAATACATAACTAGATTTTTTATATTTCGCACTTTATTATGATCATCATTAGGGTTGGTACGAGCAGCCCCAACAGTTGCTTAGAACACATGATTAATTAATAGGGATACTCTATTCACCAATACTAACGTACAAGTAGGCATAGGCGTAGACTTTTAAATATGCCGCTGGGGGCACGAGCAGTGGCAACGCGTGAATGTTGTTCGTGTGTGTTCTGTGCGCTTTTTTCATGAAAATGAAGCTCATACAGTTCACTTAAAATTGTAGTTTCATCGAAAAATACATTTCACGATATTTTTTAATAGATGTTTTTCTAAAATTACAATATAATTCGTGAAAAATGTTAAATTTAGGTAATGACGTATTTAATTTCGAAAAAAGGATCCTGTTTACTGCCGCTCTAGGGCCATTGTGGTAAGTTCTATCGAAAAAAAGTTCAAATAAAATATGTAGAGAACCAAACTGTGCATAATGTTGGTCCTATCCATTTGTTTGCGACCAATAGTTTTCTTCCTACGGCACGCCGAAATTGGGGGTTGATTGGCAATTTCCATCAGAATCAGTTTCATCGCGGATTACGACGAAGATCGACTTCAAATAATTATCCAAATTATTTTTTTTCTTAAAGAGCAATATTTTCTGAGTCGTTAGATGTCTAATTTGCTAGATTTGGTCGCATATTACAAAAAACTTTGGCGCGCCGTAGAAAGAAAACTATTGGTCACAAACGAAAAATGAATGGGTCTAAAATTACTAAAATGAACGGGACACAATTTTGTTCTCTACATATTTAATTTAGCACTTACAAAAACGGCGCTGTTCCCGAAAAGCACCGCGATGCAGTTTTCACCCCCCCCCCCCTTTGAGCCGTAACTCCCGGGGATCGCAATCTTAGATGTATTATCAATTCAATTATTTTTTTAAATAAATTAGTTTTTGAAAAAGTTTAGTTTTATTGTATTTCCTCTTTAAAATTTTGTTTTTCTACGTCAATGAAAAAAATTTATTGAACTATAGGTATTAAGTGCAAAAACTGGTTCGTTTTTGCACTAGTGCAAAAAAAAATTTATTGCACTCATCTGTCATTCTACTACAGTGTTTCGTGATAATGACAAATATAAACACAGTTTATATTCATATAAAGTAGAAAACATTTTGTATGCAACTCGCACAAAAATTGTTTATTGCACTCGACGTGGTGTTCCACTGGGCTGACGGCCTCGTATGACAGTTTCATGTCGCGTGCAATAAACACTTACTTTTTGCACTTGTTGCATAAATAACTTTTATGGTTCACGGTGTGGGTGGGGGGCCATGCAATAATTATACATAGGGAAGGATAGCCTATCTGCATCGATTAGTTAGACAAGTCGTGACGTCGACAATGATGCTCAGCTGACATCAGTATGCGCCAGCGGTCAATTTCAGCGGTCGATTTTAGACGTAGGCAGACTTATTTCAGAATGTGCAATGTGCAAGAACCAAGAGGAGCGGAATCAATCAACGCCGGGCAGCATGGCTGACGTCAAACGGCGTGTTGGGGGCACGACATTTGTCTGGTAGGCTTATGGAGATAATCAGTCCTTCTGTCTATAATCATTGGGGGCCATGGGATAATTTGCTGAATAGTGAAAGTCTATGTTATTGCACCCACATTGCTTTACAAGCCCCCTCTTTTTAGAACGCAGAAATGCCCGGCATAATTTTTTAAATCGAAAACGATTCTACAGCATTAATACCCAAATAATAGTTGATGCAGATCTGCGAATTCTAGCCGTCAATGCCAGGTTCCCGGGTTCGGTACATATGGGACTCGATCATATATGGGAAACTTCGTCTGTAAAAAGGTTGTAGGACAAGATTCAATGGAAATATTAACTCTTGGTTAATTGGTGAGGGTTATCCCCTACAGTCTTTTTTAATAACCCTTATTAATGATGATGGCAAGTTAAAACAAACGGAAGGGGACGGGACTTCAAAAACAAGAAATGTGATTGAAAGATTGAACCTTATCCAACCTAAAAAAACCACCGCTCGGAAGTGAGTTACAGGGTACATTTGAACTAAATTTAATAACCCGTGTTGTTAAATGGCTCATGGCCTTGTTAATTTGAGCCTAGCAAGGTGGTTACCATAATACAGATTTTGCCCGATATTGTTACAAATGTCTTTAAGTAACAATAGAAAGTAACAACTTGTAAAGGTAAGAAGGGGTCACCATAGTTAGGCCATAAGAAAGTTTACCATTGCAACTGATCAATGACATTAACGTTTACGCGATAGACATAGAAATGACACCTGTCTTGGAGGCCGCAGTTCTGATCATGCGTATTAGAATAGAGAACCGACATACTGTTAGTTGCCTATGTACACGACGTCACACTAAAAGAGTCTATAGTTCGTCCTGTAACCTATAACTATTAGACCGGGACGTAGTGACATATTTTAAGACGCGGTTTTACCCAGTATTCCTTTTAGAGGATTTGAGAATAATCCCGGGTTCTTCATAATATGTTAAAGTTAATTTTTGATGTGTAAACATCTATTACGGCGATATGAGGGTAAATTTCGGGAAATGGGATGGAAATGTGAAAGCGGATGTGACATAATAACCCATCAATTATCATGAACAGTACCTACCTACTAAATTAATTCAGCTACTACCTGATAGATGGCGGTTACAGCGCCAACCTCCATGGTGTGTGTGTTGTGTTGCCTACCTTATTAAAAAGTCCTGATGTGAGTATCGAACCAGCAATCCCCGGTTTGGAAAGCGGGGCTTGAACCGCTGCACGGCATACTGGGTAAAATCACGTCTGCAAATTACCTCCTGGTCTATATGGGGCAACGCATCTAACAGCATATTGCAATATTAGAAATATAGATTCCAGAACAAAGTCCTCCGACCCATTACGGATGCGCTATAATTTATTACATTTTTTAATTATAGGTATTTAACTAATTTCTAAATATTTATAGGGAACCCGGTATAATTTAATAATGTTAGATTTACACTAAATTTGGTTAGATACAATAATAGACAAAATATATGTATTTTAAGAATAGTTAACGATCGTATTTAATAATACCACGCTAAATTATTGCTCAATTTTATATAGGTACGGTGAAAGCGGACTGGTCTACCTTATAAGGTTGCAGCTGCCGGTTTTATTTATAACTACTTACTGGCGAGAAGTATTTGGAATCGCAGAGAACTTACGGATATGTATTTATACACGCCTGTTACAATATTTTACAATTATAGTAAACATTATGATATCGTAGGAGAATATCCATGTCCACGTTTATTTGTATTTAGGTATATACTTTACTTACATATCTTCCCAAAAATGTATACACCTATATAAAAATGTATATATTTTTTTCTCAAGAATAGTAAATATTGTTATAATTAAAAGAATATATACTATAGAATATGTATACCTATATCATAAGAATATATAATAAATATATATAAGAATAAATAATAAGAATATATAATATATACATATATTATAAGAATCAATACATAACATGTAATCGGTCTGTTACCATTGGCGTAACTAGAGGGGATCAGCCTCACCCCCCCAAGGGGACACCCTGACCCCCCACGCAGGGGGTACATTTTTCTTGGTACTTTAATCACTTGAATTTTTTTAAAGATTTTGGATAATAAAAAAAACCACTTATATTTGTCAGAACACTATGTAAAATCAGAGCACACTCACTTGTCTCGGGTGAGGTTCAAATTAGACTAATCAATGTTAAAATGACTTTAAATAGTTCGAAGTTGAAGTGGATTTATACTATAAAAAATTATATTTTATTATTATAATTATCTTAGGGATGATTTGCACAAATAATTATATTAAGAAACTAGTGTTAAATTTTTTGATTGTTGTTGCAAGAAAAGAGACTTGTTTAACTTTTAAATCAATATAAATGTTTATTTTTAAATGGTCATTGGCTGTAGATGGAAAACAAATGTAAAATTTTGAACTAATATTTATTCTACCTGCGCTATCTATTTTAACTTAAATACTAAAAAAGGACATGAGATTTTAAGTTCTTTGCTATTCATATTTGTTTTGTGAAAATAAATCTTGGGTTTGTAACAATTCATTCCATAGAGAAATAAGCAAACAGATAACAGATGATAGAAAATGAGAGAAAATAATAAGGAAGACACACTTACCAGTTATATATCTGGACATATATACGGAAACGACAACTTAGAAGTTGTACAAGTTCTTTTGATATTCATTGAGGATCTTCAGTGATGTACGATTTGTTTTATTGATCATTTATACTTGAATTTAAAATATTAATACTTCAACACTTTCAGTGACATTTTGTGACATAACATTGTGACCAATTCTACTATTTATATTTGTTCTATTTGAACATATTATATATAAAAGCATTAGTCATACAGTCATCCAGAGGATGCTAAACTTTAAAATGCATAAAATCTTGTACAATCTATTAAAACAACTACTTTTCCTAGCTATATGCTAGAAAATATTGAATTACATAAATATACAATAGCATTCTGAAGCATTTAAAAAGGTAGTGATACAGAAATTGCTTGCTTAGTCAAAACTAAAATAATTTGTTGGATCTTATGAATTAATTGTTAATAATAATTGTAATGTGTATCACGCTGTCTTTATCTGACTTAGGCGAGCATTATTCGCCTTCTTGTGCTTTTGTCCGGTACATATATGACCTGGTTTGTTTACATTTTAGGTAGGTATATTATGCTTTTATATGTTATGGGGATTATATTAGAACTCTTTTGTATGCGATTTTCTCGCTTTTCTCAATATATATTAAGAAGAAAATAGACTTTGTACCATTTACCATAATCTTAAATCATATTAGGATTAGGTTAGGATAATACACATACGTACTAGAATACAAAATTTCTTACGTATCATATGTAGAAAGATAGGAGTTGTTGATATTATAACTAAGTATATCTGTAAATAACCATGTTGTATAATAATAGATGAACTATATTTGAGTTGTAATTATGTTATAAATCACTTAGCATAGAGATTTCTCGTTAAAGCATTGTGCGAGACAATTTGGAAGGCATCAAATGAGATATTATCAGAAATGATTACGAATGCAAAATTATATATGTATGTATTAAGATATCAGATATAGAAGGGAAAATGATAGTGGAGGTGTAAAGATGCTAAACATAAATAAACTCGATAACTTAAGTGAGAAAGTGTGCATGGCATAGACATTAATTAGTATAGAAAATAGGACATGGTACATGGACTTGGACTTGGATGAATCAAGAGAGCAGGAAACCAAAAAGGGTGGAAGCCAAGGGAAGAAAAATAATAATTGGAGGAGAAATAAGAACGGATAGCAGATAGATATTTGGAAAGTAGTTTGCAGGGGGATAATTGGGAGGAAAAAAGCAAAGGCCAGGGAAGAAAATAAGAAACGGAGATTGCAGATATAAATTTGTAAGCAGTTTGCAGAGATAAATAAGGGGAGAATAGTATTAAAGGAGTTATTGAGTTGCATGGAAGCCATATGGATGGGGCATGCTGAAATTTAATAAAAATTAGAAGGACAAAAGCAAAGTGTGAAAATAAAAGCGTTAAGAAGCAACATTAGACCAAATTAAGGTACCCTATCATATCATTCGAATATAAGTCATGAGTATATATTGAGAGATCAAAACTCATGAACAGTTTTTCTAAATTTATCAATTACTAACCTTAATAAAAGAATAATTTAAATTGAGCTCATAGATACAAGATTTTAGTGAAACCAATTCGGACTTAATACCCCAAAATTCTACAAATGTCGGAAATGTCAATAATTTTATATTAGGTTAAATAGAAATTTTTATAATAGTTTATTATAGTTATTTTCTCTTATCCACCATATAACAATATTCCAATTTGATCATATACCTATATCTATAGCATAGTAATAATCGAATTTGTTTGAATAAATGTGTTAAATTGATATATATATATATATATATATATATATATATATATATATATATATATATATATATATATATATATATATATATATATATATATATATATATATATATATTATATATACACCTATATATATATATATATATATATATATATATATATATATATATATATATATATATATATATAATATTTCTTTGTGTTGTGGATTGCATGGTTTATATGCACAGCATATAAGTCAATAGAAAATTAAAATGTGAATGGCTGAATAAAATGAATCGTACATGAATGTAGTGTTCACATCACCGTTTGTTGAATAAATCATATTCATATTTATATCATATATATAAAACAGAATCAAAAAGAAAGTCAAGATTTCTTATTAATTTTTTTAGACGCCCTGTGGAGTAGTGCATTGTGCAACTGAGATGTGAAAATATTTGATGTATGATACCGAATTGTAGCCTGCAATAATCTGATCATTTCCTTTTTTAAACGGTTTTATTTAGCTTGACTTCGTATATTTGTTTGTTTATAATATGTTGGCTTCAAATATTGCAACAGCTTTTTCAACTACTTCTCGATGAGGTAGAGACTTGATATTTGGTAGGTGTATAGTGCCAGTGACAATACAATTTAATATTTTTTATTAAAAAAAATCAAAATGGCGGATTAAAAATGACGGACTTTCCCATTTATAAATCGATCTGTCTCAAACTTGAAACTTTGCGGTGTTTAAGGTTACTCAATACAATTTTCGCGTCAAACTTAAAAAATCAAAATGGCGAATCCAAAATGGCGGACTATCGAATTTATGAACCGATTACTAAGTAATAATCATTAATAATAATCAGATAGATAATAGAATATTAATTTAATATGATTTTGAATTAATATAAAAAATCCTAAGTATAAATAATTAGAGATACAAAACTAAAAGATATGTATAAATTAAATATTAATAATGTGAAAATGCAAAGGGTTTATTAAAAATTTGTATTTGGGGATTAAAATAGGAATTTATTATACTATTTTTAAAGTTTTAAATAAAAATTTATTATCTGATTTACAATGCCACTACTTTGTATGTTGTATTGCAATCAATAATGTTTAAACGTGATATAAGCTACAGTATTTAGTTTTAATAAGAACAAGTGTATTTGTATTCATCTAGTAGTATTTTGGAACGCACGTACCGTTAGATAGGTTACTTAGCTATTTCGTACAGTTCGTTTATCTTCTTTGCGGTAACGTGCACTACGCTCCAGTTAACCATCGTTTTCTCATAGGTCAGTGGATATCCTTGGCAGGTTGTTTGCTGTATGAGGTTATCCGGCGTATGACCTAACTGTCGACGGTCACTCGACGCATAAATGTATGAATAGATATGAATAATACACTGAGTAAAAACCAAAGGGAATACCGGGTCTCATGAAGTGGAAAACAGGCGATATACTGGGATTTTACATTTAACAAATTGATCACATGCGCGGATATGACGACAGAAAACCAAATTTACAATAATTGTAGTTATAAAAATAATCATACCGGGTATTTCAAACTCGATGGCCTATAATATTTGACCTATCGGGAGAACAAAACATTTTTCTTTTTGAAAATTTTATACCGTAGATAGTTGTCATAATTCTACATTTTAAAAATATTTTCCACTTCCTGTCATAACCGGAAGTTAATTAATTTTTACATAGAACACCACATATAATATGTTATTAATGTTTTGGACAACATTAGAATCTTTGTAACTTTTATTAAGTATATTCTATATCTATCTCTTACCGTTCTTGAGATGCCTATTAATTTTGAATTTCTTTTACCAAAAACTGGAACAGAAAATTAAATATCACTGCAATTTTTGTGTATTGATATGAAAATCCCAAAATTTAACATTATTTAAACAAATGGTGATAATTCTGGTTTTATGGAACAAATCCACCATATATTTCACAGGGTGTCTAAAAATAAGTCCCTATACCACTTTGAAAAATAAACATAGGTCACTTGGAAATGGAACACCCCGTATAATAGTAATACAATCCACAGAATATAAAAATTTCCATATATCCATAATTAAGGTGTTTCTATACCTATTTTCAGCGGTTTCTTAATTATAAGCATTTTGCTGGAAAATGTCGTTACCTGTCAACTGTCAATAAATTTTAGAATGATAGGAACAATGTGCCATGAGCCTATAACGGATTGACAGAATATACATTTTGTTATATAAAATGTAGGTACATATATTATTATGTGATATGTGTAGCTATTGACAATAATTTAGACAAATTAAGACAAAATTATTTTGAGAATCAAACTTAAATTTATTTAAAAATGTATTAAAATGGTTAGGTACTTAAATACTACATAACTTAATAACTGTTTTGTTTAAAATGTAAATTTTTACGTAAACATTCATGGATCCACGTCATAAAGTAATTAGCTTTTTGAGTGTCTGCTAGATCCAATTCCTGAAAGGCCCGTCTCAGTCTATATACTCCAGATCCTCCCTTGTATTCGCAGTTGTTTTGTATCTAACTTCTTGTCCCATAGATAGAAATCTAGAGGAGTTAGATCCGGAGACCGGGGAGGCTAACTCCAAAACCTTGGTGTTTGGCGTCTTATCCACCGGTTTTAGAACATATCAGTCAGTACCCGGCTTACGTCACGTATATAATCGGCATGAGCTCCATCCAACTGATACCAACAATTTTGAAAAGTACTTAGCGGCAAATTAATTGTCCTAAACGTCACTAACAGCTGTTCTTGATATATCTAAATATTTTTGAGAATTTAAGTATTCGTTATATATACAAAATGCTACCTAGTTATATTTGTGTGAAACTATCCACACATTTTTGTCCACGGTTTTCAACCCAGGGAAAACGTATGTCGTAGTATGGATCATCGCACAACTCGGCTGCTCTCGGATGTAAGAGTTTGCAAGGGCACCTACAGAAATCATTTACGCATGCGCAGTGGTTTCAGGTACTCCAGAAACTACTGTGCATACGTAACTAATACTTAATAGTACTTATAATAATAATGATAATAATTTATTAGTGTGTTATACACGAAGTATTTACAAAATACATGGGAAAATATGAGTATACGTATATAAATAAAAAATGGCATTAATACTACATTAAATGATCTAAGAAATATGACTAGATAAATATAAAACATAAATTAAGTTTAAAATAAATAAACTTGAATATCAAAGCAATAAATAAACCTAAAATTAAGTAAGCGGTAAGTAAAATTAATCATCACGTAAATATACATGTGCATTTTCTCTATAATTCACCATTATGCTTTAATAACGGCGGAATTTGGCATAATGGGTAACATTCCCCACACCAATTCACATCTGTCAAAAAATATTCGTGAGGGTACACGTCCCAGTTGCCGAGTTATGTGGAATAAATAGTAATTTTTATGATTTTGGGGGTGTGCTTCCTCTCCTACGGCGTGGCAATGAATTTGGCATAGTGGGTAGCATTCCCCATACGAATTCACATCTGTCAAAAAATATCCGTGAGGGTACATGTCCCAGTTGCCGAATTCTGTTTCGTGAGGGTACATGTCCCAGTTACGATAGTTAATTACATTTTCTAGTATATGTGCTTGGAAAATGGTATTATAAAAAACATATTATCAAATATGGAATCCGTCTGTGAGAGAAATATCTAGATATATTGAAACATGAAAACGAATGATATAATCTGTTGCTTTATTACTTTTGGATTGTAATTATTGCGAAGTTGAAATTAATGCATATCGTTCACATAAGGAACAAATATTTTTATTCTTTAATTGTTCTGTTACTTCGTCGGTCAAGCAGTCGAGGTGGAAACCGCGATTACAACATTTACATTTGATTGCCGTTATGCTGTCGAAAATTCTGACACAGATTAAGCACACATCTTTCATATTCGATGATTGATTAATCAAAAATTGTTTAAGCTCCCTTCGGTAGGTCTGCATGTCCTTCTGCTGATTTAGTCCTTTATGATCACGGTACTGCTGAAAGAAGTATATTATATAAACACCACAATTATGAGAGTTTATTAGAAATTATGAGAGCCAAATTCATTGCCACGCCGTAGGAGAGGAAGCACACCCCCAAAATCAAAAAAATTACTATTTATTCCACATAACTCGGCAACTGGGACATGTACCCTCACGGATATTTTTTGACAGATGTGAATTCGTATGGGGAATGCTACCCACTATGCCAAATTCATTGCCACGCCGTAGGAGAGGAAGCACACCCCCAAAATCAAAAAAATTACTAATTATTCCACATAACTCGGCAACTGGGACATGTACCCTTACGGATATTTCTTGACAGATGTGAATTGGTGTGGGGAATGTTACCCACTATGCCAAATTTATTGCCACGCCGTAGGAGAGAAAGCACACCCCCAAAATCAAAAAAATGACTAACTATTCCACATAACTCGGCAACTGGGACATGTACCCTCACGGATATTTTTTGACAGATGTGAATTCATATGGGGAATGCTACCCACTATGCCAAATTTATTGCCACGCCGTAGGAGAGAAAGCACACCCCCAAAATCAAAAAAATTACTAATTATTCCACATAACTCGGCAACTGGGACATGTACCCTCACGGATATTTCTTGACAGATGTGAATTGGTGTGGGGAATGTTACCCACTATGCCAAATTTATTGCCACGCCGTAGGAGAGAAAGCACACCCCCAAAATCAAAAAAATTACTAATTATTCCACATAACTCGGCAACTGGGACATGTACCCTCACGGATATTTTTTGACAGATGTGAATTCGTATGGGGAATGCTACCCACTATGCCAAATTTATTGCCACGCCGTAGGAGAGAAAGCACACCCCCAAAATCAAAAAAATTACTAATTATTCCACATAACTCGGCAACTGGGACATGTACCCTCACGGATATTTTTTGACAGATGTGAATTCGTATGGGGAATGCTACCCACTATGCCAAATTTATTGCCACGCCGTAGGAGAGAAAGCACACCCCCAAAATCAAAAAAATTACTATTTATTCCACATAACTCGGCAACTGGGACATGTACCCTCACGGATATTTCTTGACAGATGTGAATTGGTGTGGGAAATGTTACCCATTATGCCAAATTCCGCCGTTATTAAAGCATAATGGTGAATTATAGAGAAAATGCACATGTATATTTACGTGATGATTAATTTTACTTACCGCTTACTTAATTTTAGGTTTATTTATTGCTTTGATATTCAAGTTTATTTATTTTAAACTTAATTTATGTTTTATATTTATCTAGTCATATTTCTTAGTTCATTTAATGTAGTATTAATGCCATTTTTTATTTATATACGTATACTCATATTTTCCCATGTATTTTGTAAATACTTCGTGTATAACACACTAATAAATTATTATTATTATTATTATAAGTACTATTAAGTATTAGTTACGTATGCACAGTAGTTTCTGGAGTACCTGAAACCACTGCGCATGCGTAAATGATTTCTGTAGGTGCCCTTGCAAACTCTTACATCCGAGAGCAGCCGAGTTGTGCGATGATCCATACTACGACATACGTTTTCCCTGGGTTGAAAACCGTGGACAAAAATGTGTTGATAGTTTCACACAAATCCTAGTTATTCATTAGTAAACAAAATACATATACGTTAAAACTAAATTTATGTTGATGTCCCCTTACAAAATGTGCATTTTTGTGGCCCAAAAATGTTTGTTATGTCTATTGAAAATTACCTCACGAGAAAATTTCGATTCGTCTGTGCGATGTTCTAGTTATTATCATCTCGAACAAATACACACCTTTTACTGGATCATCAGATAGCAAAGCTTGAAGCGTAATGAAGTTGTAACTGTACATGTTATACTTACGCAAAATTCTTCTTATCGATGTGCAAGACAGCCCCAATTCCTTTTCGAGTTTTTGGCATTGGTTATTGAGGCACGAGGATCGGCATAGATATAACCCATCACGTGTATTTTGTTTATATCATTTCCAGTTATCTTTTTCTCAAAACTAAGGTAATTGCCTTCAAGTCTTCTAAATTTCTTCATCCGGTTGGCCAAACGGCCACGGACTATGATCCAGAGGAAGCCGGACCTCACAAGCAGCCAAGGACCCAGATCCTGGACAACGGGTATGTATAAGATAGTTACGATATTATGTTGCGAGAAGAAGCAGACGACACCGAAGAAAAGAACAGGACCAAAGAAAACGGATCGAGAAGAAAGCCCAATCCAGTGGAAGGCCGACTGCCTTGCCATTCATGCCAAACATCATTACTAGAGACCCTTATGACGTTGAGCCACGAGTTCCGTTATCCTGAACTACAATGCTCATCCTCCCATGCCAACCGGAATTCCCTGCAGCTGGGCTCTAGCAAAGCCCGGCGAGGGGCGCGAAGGATCCCTGACACCCGACATGACTTCCCCGGGGGATAATACACACCAGCGAAGTCAAGAGCGCCAGAAGCAAGGCTCTGTCGGTGAGGCCCATCAGCCAGGACCAGGAGAGGCTGCGCAAGTTCACGTGACACTGATCACATTTGTGGGGAGCGTCACGTGAAACGCGCGGCACCCCTTAAAATGCGGTCTTGGCCTACATACATATTAGTGGTAAAGAGCAGTGGTACCGCTCGGCCCCCTCTTATCGAGGTCACATCTTTAGCCAAGAATATTAGCGCGTCGCGTTCATTGGAGATAAATTTGGATTAAGTTCATTAACTCGACGACAGGTAGTTCTTGCTCTTATTTAACGTCACTGACCGTGGCACCGCGGATCGATATAAAACGAATTTCAAATATCCCTATTTGAATAACTGCGCTAAATTACGTTGTCATAGCGACACTTTCCAGTAAAAACGCTTACAATTATTAAGAAACCGATGGTGATTTTTATATTCTGGCGATTGCGTTAATAATGTATATCGTGTTCCATTTTAAAAAAGTGACATAATGAATATAATTAGCAAATATCTTAAAAAATAATACATACGTATTATAATAATTATAATACATAATAATATGTTATTCTTTGATAGGACAGATTGCTTCAGCCAGTTTTAGGATCAGAATAAATTTTAGCGAAATCGGTGGATGCTAATTACGTATTTTTGAGTCATAAATATAACAAGAAATCCATGTTTTTCATAGAGCGAAAAATGTTGAGAAAATCCCACTTATTCCGTAAACTAGAAGTAGGAAGCAGGGACTGCACCTCACTCATTATAACAATCATCCAATCTGCTTACAATAACCTCGCTATTTGGGGAACATGTGTGTTTATGTTTATACTGTTTATCTTCTAAGAACAAGTCGCGAATAATGCGTTACTAACGTAATACATTTATTATACGTTTATAAACAAAAGGGTTCTAATAAAAAACATTTAGCATTCCATTGAATCTGGTCATACGAAATTCCGAAGAACGTATCGAGGAGGACGAGGTTCTTTTATAGTTGTGCGGAGTACAACGAATATTCCGTGAATGAGTTGGAGAAAGCTATTTATTTTGAGTATTTAAGTAACTATGACGTCAAGCGTCTCGATGCCTCTCGACTGTATCTTTTACCAGACAGATATACCTATAGTGTAGGAGGAACATGCTAACGAATAATTATTCCCCTACGAACTGTAATGATTCATCAAGTTAACGGCACATAACGGTCTGTAGAACTTTAATATTTGCCATGCGCCATAATGGATAGAGAAATATATAAATATATTTTTCTCGGAATCCCTAATTTCAAATTATTTTTAGTAATAAGTGTAACCATTGTAACTAACAATCAATAATGAAACTCCCTTACGGTGGGAAAAGTCGCGCACATTTTACTGCACATTGTGGTCGCCATATATTCTCAGGATACCTACTCAAAGTAGGTGCAGGCTCACGGATCGAGCACGTGGATTTGAATTGAATTTGAAAACAACTGCTGCGAGGCACTGAAATCCGTAATCTCCCAATATCGCAAGTAAAAATTGATTCGTCTCACAATCGTAATATATTATATATAAAGATAAACAAATGGGGGTTATTATGTGGCAGAGTAAAGATTTGGATCGGTGATGTGGTCGCCCACCTATTATCCACTTCACAATCGACTCGACAGACAGGGTAAAAAAGGTTTAATAAAAGGTAGGTGCTTTTAAATCAGGTTTAAACTATGAAAATGAATGTGTCCTGGTTTCATGAATAAAGTTGCAGACCGCAGACTCCGCAGCTCCTCTCGTGTCCATTTTACTACCCCAGAGGAATAGAGGAGTATCGGAAGCAAGAAGCAAGGAGTATCGGACAAATATGCTTGATTTGTCACAAGCACCTGGTTCTTCCCCACAGTTCTGAGGACCAGGTCTGTCGGAGACGACGGTGCTTGTACTAGCCGCGGAGAGCGTTTTTAACGACTGCCATCTCCTGGGAGTGCCGTTGTTGGACATCCAGGTAGATGGTGTAGGATGCTTCCGTCCGCGAGCTGGGCATCCTCTCCAATGTCCACGCTTCAACTTCTCTTGAGATGAGCACATTTTTTCAACCCGAACTCCAATCCGATCCAACCCGAACTCATTCCAATAGCATGCCTGTACCTTAAGGGACTGTTGAAGGTCCCTTTCTCCGGAGGCATAGAGTTTAAGATCATCCATGTAAAACAAATGGGTGACATTATGCCTCCGGTTAGCAGGTGTGCCGCAGCTATATCCGCGGGTATTTCGAAGTCCAAAGGATAATGGCAGTAGTGAGATGCAGAACAGATGGGGGCTATGGGAATCTCCCTGGAAAATACCCCTTCTGAACGTTACCGGCTCTGTTCGGACTCTGGTATTACCGGATCTTATGATAAAGCGAATCCTCCAGTCCAGTGGAGCATCAGTTTTCAATAGATGTTACTATTGGATCTGGTATCGCAAGACATCTGAGCAAGTGTACAATCAGCTCATGTGATTTTGTGTCGAATGCATTGTGGTAGTCGATCCAGGCCATGGAGAGGTTACGCTTGTACTTTGTACTACGTGGAGTCTAGCGTGATATATCGATCAGCAGGTTCTCCTTGCACCTATAGCGGCTCCCCCATTTGACCCTAGCTGCTCATATATATGCGTTGATATATCCGTTGATATACCCGCTGCGATGCGTGGAGTACCCGCATGTACAAGATGCGTGTAAACTAGCTTGTAACATGCATTTAGGCATGTTATTGGCCTGTGCTTCTTGAGCTGTAACAAATCTCCGTTTTTAGGGAGTAGCACTGTTCGCCCCTCGACAAACCATTCCGGAATTCGCTACTCTCCATTTAACCTCGAGTCAAAAACTCGGGTCCAATGGTGGTGGGAAGAATTTCTTCCACCAGTAGGTGTTAATCCCATCTTGGCCTGGAGTAGCGATGTTTTTCGAGAAAGGGATCTAGGAACTTCTTCCGGCGTTACCAGACGGGCTCTAAGAACTTCTTCCGGCGTTATCAGAGGTATTAATTCATTTATCTTGGCTCTGCTACTCTGATGTAGGTACCTACCCAATAATACTTTTATAAATACCCTCCTTTTCTGACATCCTTCAGTATTCGATAATTTAACGATTTTCGGAACGAGCGAAGCAAGTTTTGCAATTCATATGAGTACCTTACTTAAACACGCTTTTCACATACCATACTCTACTTACGTATCATACTATACTTTTTCTCACTCACTTTATCACACGAGTGCGAAAACGTCACTTTTAAGACATGAGTGAGAGTTTAAATTCAGCTATAGGTATTTATTTATTTTGTTTTTACTCTTAAAGTAGGTACCTACCTCCTTCGTAAATCGCTGATTATTTATTTTTTGAGAAATCGTTGGAGCATGACTCTTACTGGCAAATTTTCAATACTAAGGCACGCTTCCTCGCCAAGGACGCATCTGAATGAAGAGGGGGCGGAATGGAGGTTATTGCCCCGCCCCACCAGATAGTCAGATAGACAGGATATAACTATATATAGAAAATATGGCATGCAAAAAAACACATGGTATAATATTATTAGTACCTACTTTATATTATAATTATTATAATTATTTGTTATGTTATTTATTTTTTATTGTTTAATTGACTTGCAGTTTTGGACAAAGTCCAAAAGATCAGCGAAGCTGAGATAATACTCTTATTATTTAAGTAAACACAATTTTTCTCGGCATGTCTTTCTAGTTTTGTCTGAATAATGTTGCTATTGTCTGTTTGAATGTAACGTGAATGCAATAGGTAGGTACAATTTCCCAATGCATATAATTCCGGTATGAAAATATTTTAGCAACATTCTGATCATAGCATTCATTCTTTCATGAATAATGTGTTGTGTACATGCATGGTCATAGAAATGGAAAATTAGGTAAGCATTAGGTAAGGTACATCTTGTTACACCAAACACTGTACCTATGTACTTACCAGATACATATTTCATTACTATATACCTATATATAATATACCTAATAGGTAAGCTAGATTCAAAATCAAATATTATAAGATAACGCACTTTAAAATAGCGGAACAAATTATTTTGAAACTTTATATTAGGTGTTAATAAATGGTACCGTGTGACTGTGGATCACTTATTTCTTATAATGTGTATGTTATCGGCTTTTAGTACAGTTTTAATCAAGTTTATTGTGATGTGAGCTGGGCTGTCTGCATTTCTGAACGGTGAGCTCACTCAAGGCAAACTGCTGTTCAATAAATAATCTTACTTAGCCTCTCGTCCATATTGAAATCTACTAAATATTCTAAATAAATGTAATACATATACCTACCTAGGTATCTTAGTACCTATACCTACTTCTACTATTTTAATAAATATTGACATTATAGTATCTTTAGATTATAATATTTAGTATTTAGCACGGTAGTAAATAAAAGAGGTATACGCACGAAGTGATGCGGCGAGAACCCACTTCTTACGACCCTAAGTTCTACTAAGTTAGAGAGATAAGTACATAGCTTTTAAGTTCTTTGCTATTCAAATTTATTATGTGAGAAGAAATCTTGGGTTTGTAGCAATTCCTTACACAGAGAAATAATCAAATATATAGATAAATAATCACAGGAAAACACTTACCAGGAGTATATCTGGACATATATACGGAAACGAATCATTTAGAAGTTGTACAAGTTCTTTCACCTTTATTGAGGATCTTCAGATGTACCGATTAAATAAATCGAACATCATTCTGAAGATTCTCAACAAAGGTGAAAGAACTTGTACAACTTCGTTACTGTATATATGTCCAGACATACAACTGGTAAGTGTTTTCATTTGATTATTTATGTATGCATTTAATTATTTCTCTATTATTAGAATTATTTCCCTATTATTAGTATATGATTATTTCTCTAGCAGCAGTGTGTGTTCGAATCCCCGCACTGGTGCGAAATTAATGTTCAATAATTTATCCCCAAGATCTAACTAATGAGGTTTTTCAGGTTTCCCTAATTCCTGCACTTAATGTTGGTTAGAATTTACCAACCTGGCCGCACAGGCGGCTTGCTAAACAATAATGCCGCATCCTCTCTCGCACAACTTTCTGACTCTGAGCTAACCATTGTGGTTAGGTTAGAATATATATATATATATATATATATATATATATATATATATATATATATATATATATATATATATATATATATATATATATATATATATATATATATATATATATATATATATATATATATATATATATATATATATATATATATATATATATATATATATATATATATATATATATATATATATATATATATATATATATATATATATATATATATATATATATATATATATATATATATATATATATGTACGAAGTGGGTAATGGTAAAATGAAAGTAATATGTAACAATAATAATAAGGAGCTATTTATGTGAGCACTTCAATAATAACTCTTCATTATGTTATAATATGATTACTGAATAATAAAATAAACATTTTACACCATAGAAGTGAAGCAAGGATGTATTTATGCATAATATTTAGATTCCATGGCCGCGTATCATGGTCAAATGATTCACCTTAAAAAAATACCGGTTCGGAATTATAATGAAGTTATACTGTTACTGTTCAGTATCAGTACTTCAATGGAAATTTGTTGGTTCATTCAATTAAATATATATATATATATATATATATATATATATATATATATATATATATATATATATATATATATATATATATATATATATATATATATATATATATACACACACATATATATATATATATATATATATATATATATATAGTTATATTTGAAAAAAAGAACTTCTGAATGATTCGTTTCAGATATATTCAACTATACAGAGTATTTATCAGAGTATTTATCAGGATATTTATCAGAGTAAAACATATGTTATCCCAGGTTGTTGGTATCCTTTTTTGGCGCTTCCGAAGAGACTGCTGCCGTCCTTGATTAGCTGCTTGTAATCAAGGACGGCAGCAGAGCGAAGAAACGCGCTATCAGGACACAGGACCTAGCGGATAAGCACTTGGTCAACCAACTCAACCAGAGAGTTAAGGTAGCCCTCAAAGAGCACCGAGACGAAAGATGCGAGTCCCTAGATCTCCAGGATAACAGCTTATATGGAAAATGCAGCGAACCCTGAGGTCCACCCGAAAACCGATGCCTCCAATCCACGGTGAGAGAGGACTTGTCTACACCTGACGTGAAAAGGCGGAAGCTTTCGCCGACAAACTCGAGCTGCAGTGTAGAGAGTTCGACCCACCGGACGAGGATGAGGACCACGTAGACGAAGTGAACCGAAGAGCTAGGCAGCTAAGACGACAGGCAGACGAGAACCAGATCCGACCATCATCTTCAGAATAGATCATCGGTTCCTGGCCCACGTCAACGTACGGAAGGCACCTGGTCGAGACGGGATAGGAAACCGGATTCTCAGGAAGCTCCCCCGTAAAGGAGCGGTTACACTTGTGGGTATCACAAACGTTATTCTGAGGCTCCGGTATTTCCGCTCCAGATGGAAAATTGCAGACGCGATTTTCATCCCCAAGCTCAGAAAGGACCACCTCTTCCCACAAAACTATAACGATCAGCCTACTGCCAGCGATGAGCAAAATTGTAGAAAAGGTCATCTTGAACAGGAATAAGCGACTGCTCATCTAGGAAGCCATCCTAGATGAGCAGTCCGCGTTCAGAAGGTGACATTCGTCTGCGACTACGTCCTGCGATTGCTCCGAGTACGTCACCGAGGGATTCAACCTAAGAGAGGTCACAGGGCCACTTTTCCTGGACATCGCTAAAGTCTTCGACAGAGTATGGCACGACGGATTGGTCATCAAGATGATGGACCCCGGTTTTCCGGTATGCCTCCTCAAACTAATCCAATCTTACCTACTAGGCCGGACCATCCGAGTCAAAGTAGAAGGAGAGCTATCAACCAACAGACGCCTAAAAATAGGAGTGCCCCAGGGGACCGAACTCTCCCCGCACCTGTTCAACCTATACACCGAGCCGAGGACGAACAATACCACCATGGCCCTCTACGCAGACGACACCGCCATCGACAGGCCACCCGCTACCTGCAGGAAGCCGCTTCGCTTCTCGAGGACTGGTGCAACCGCTGGAAGGTGGAAATCAACGCGGAGAAGAGCCAAGCAGTGCTGTTCCGGAGGGTTCGCAAGCAGCGGCCAAGAGAACACGTCGTCATGAACGACGTCAACATCCAGTGGGAGAATAATGTCAAGTACCTTGGCGTGAGCTTGGATCGAGCCCTGACGTGGAAGAACCATATAGACGCCACTACGAAAATGTTCGCCCATGCCCTGCTGTATCCAATGTTAGCCAGCGACAAGAGGCAGAGCCTAAAGAGTAAGACGAACCTCAGAAAAACTGTCCTACGCCCACAGCTGGCCTACGCATCGACGACATGGGGATATGCAGCAAAGACGCACCTTAAGAAGATCCAAGCAGTGGAGGAAAACGTAGCACCTCGGACTGCAGTAGAGGCCCCATGGTATGTGACCAACGCGGTTATCCGTAGGGACCTGAGGTACAAGGCGGCCACGGAGATGATCGAGGACAACCTCAAGAAGCTCTACGTCATCGCAGAGGACCACGGGATTTTTGGTTTGGTGCACAGCTGAACATATAGGTATATGCGCGAGGGCGCATATGTTCACAATTTAGAGGCCACACTAAATTTATTTTTATTTAGTGTTGGAGATAGTGATTTCTATGGCCAGCTTTATGAGTGACCAGAGGACCTTAAAACCTAAAGTGAGGTTGGTGTTTCGTAGAGCAGCCTTAACTGCCTTAACGACCTCGACATAATATTATGGTAGGTATGGAAATAATAATAGGAAATTATGAATAATCACGTAATAATATTCCACTGAAATTACTCCTTGTTTGAGGGCACTGTAGATATGAGAGAAAGGACAATTTACCAATTTATTTTCTTAAATTTCGTCTAAATACAACTCTGTTTAAGTGTTTTATTAATAAAAATACGACACGATGGTCGGCGGAATTAATGTTGGCGTGCATTTCAGATACTTTGACCTCGTTGGGAATGACGTGAATCGTGATACATATTTGCGTACTATTTCACCTTTAAATATCTCTTCCTTTATCCTTTTAAGTACACACGGATTGTTCGATGATTTCATTGACTAATCTATAACAAAGTTGCAACAAAAATGTGTTAAAGCATTTAGTAAGTAATTTTATTATGGCATTTATTTTAGTTTCAATTTCCGTTAGATTATTTTATTATTACCTACTATAATAATACTTGTATACTACTTACTCTAAAAGCATAGGGGGGAGTGAGACAAATTCGGACGCCTTTTATATTTTCGAAATTTTATTTTTAAAGAGCGACAACTGGATTGTTATTTATCTTGAAATATTGCGATTGAGTGTAACAATATATCACAAATTAGCAGTTTTTAAAAATATTGTAAATATCTACCCCACCGGTGGGAGCGCTTTGGACAGTGGTGGGGTAGATTTGGACATCAGTATATATGGCCACCAGTCTTTTCTCTAAGACTGTAGAGATACTACTTCGATTCGATTAATAGTAAATACTATTTTCGTTTTGCACTCACGAGCAGTTGTAAGTAAATGAATCTTATAAATATTTTTTGTTATTTTAGCATCATGTAATTGTGGCTTTTGACAGTACAGAGTTGTAAATTTCTTGGCAATATAAATAACAACGTTTTGGTGTCTAGATTATAATTTGGTATTAGAAAAAAAATCGAATAAAGCCATAACAGGATGTAATTCTTATTTTGAAAATATAGCTAAAACATAAAATAAAAACAAATTAACTCAATTAACATTTATTTTAAAATCAATGTTTAATACGTGCTCCTTTGCTATCAATTACTGCTTCCAACCGTGTTGGCATGAAATGAGCTAATTGTTCGACAGTAATCTGCATCCACATTTGTGCAAGCGTTGTCAACGGCCAACAAAAGTTCTGTTTTGCGGCCGAAATTTTCCGACATGAATTTCCTTTACCCAAACGTTTTCAATTGGATTTAGATTGAGACTTCTGGATGCCCAAGGCAAAACTTGAATGTTGTCGCCCAAGAACCAGTCTCGCGCTTGGGCAATTGGGCAATTATCCTATTGGGAAGTCTGGATGTATGGATACAATATACAATTGCTGTACCGATGGTAAAATAATGTTTTGCAGCAAATGTATATAATGTTCGCCATTTAGTCATCCTTCCATATGGCAGCAGACTACTTGACTGACCGCGCTTATCCAAGCCCACATAATAACATAAAAATGATCACTACTATTAACCTGGCTTGGTATATCGTTCGCTTTGTACCGCGAATTTCTAGGTCTATACACACAAAGTGAATTTTTTTTTCGTCGGAGAAAATGACATTAGACCAGAAATCGTCATCTCTGTGAACGAAACGGGATATTATGCCGCGTACTGATATGCCAAGAATCTGCGGGCCAAAAAATGAGCCCATCCTGTATAATGAACGAACCCTTCAATAATCAACTAATACATTTTGTTGCTAAATGGGGAAAACCTGTTTGCTCACAGATTTTGAAAACCCCGTTGGATATTCATGATCACTACTCACATATCTAGAATCACCTGCAGATACATGCCGAAGTTTACCTATCAGAAAGGGCATATTTTTTTACTTTATTTAGGGGCATATTTATGTCCCTACGCAGCCAAGCGTAGGGACATAATTGTTGTGTATTGCTTCTTTTAATGCGAATTTCGTCTGTCCTTCATCTATCCCATCTTCATATATCCATCAGTCCTGACTCTTCTTCAAGCAACTGCTTACCATCTGCAATAAAATTTTAAATATAACACGTTCTAGTTTTTAGTCGTAAGTACCTATATTTGAAACACATGAGGGGCAGTATCGGACAATCGTCCACCTACCTAACTAACTAAACTAAGGGAACAATATGAAAATTAGAGGTTAGTGTATTTATTTTGTAACTTATCTAATTCTAAATTACTCTAAATAGATGTAGTTTATAATAACTTGATGTACTTGATTACCAAAGAAAAAATTTCAGTAAGACTATAACAGTAAAGAGTGTTTTGAAAAAGATGAGGCAATATTTAAGGGGGTGATTTCCCAGGTCATTTTATAAAAAAAGTTCCTACAAACATAGCTCCGCAAACGCTTCATTACCGATCTACCTGATGTTGAAGTTTAATTAAAAATACAGTAAAAATTAGATAGCTCCAAAACAGCTTGATATAGTATAATGAAATTTTAGGCGTACCGATAGGCACTGGCTATTTTTGAAGAAAAAATATGACGCCGCTGGTTTTTATAAAAATAAAAATTACTTTTGAATTCCTTGTTTTATTATTAAGAAGCAAATTTTTTTAGTAAAAAAATAAAAACCATTTTAATTCGTGTTCATATATCATACAAAAATATTTTTTACAAATTCAAGGTTTGCTTCAAGGACAAAAATAAGTATTTTACAATAAGTAATACGTGCTCATCAGTTTCTTAGCAAAAATTACAACAACTGTTGAAAGTGAAATATAATTTTTACTCTTTTAATTAAACTTCAACATCCTGTAGATCGGTAACGAAGCGTTTGCGGACCTATGTTTATAGGAACTTTTTTTATACAATAACCTGGTCCATTACCCTTTTAAATATTGCCGCGTCTTTTTTAAAACACCCATATATATATATATATATATTTATATATACAGGGTGAGTCAGTTTTTTGTAGACAAACTTTAACAGGAGATGGAACACATGTTCTTAAAAAGAAAAGTTTCTATACACATATGGCCGATCTA
>CAXKVY010005773.1:0-23445 GCA_964058915.1 Tetropium fuscum
TAAATTTTGCAAAGGGGAGTACGCAAAATATTCTTCTAGGATGAAGAATCATGTAAAGATTTCCATAAAGGTACCTGAAGCTATTAAAGAACGACACACTGTTATATCAAATAACGTTTCTGTTTAATAATATTTGTGATGGCCAGCCAATCATAAAAGTCATAAAACACTCGATTTAACTTCAGGTAGTATTTCTAATAGTACTCACTCTTAGTATTGTTAATACAATTACCAAATTTAGGAATAGGTAACTGCTTAGAATAAGGCAAAGTGAAGCGTTTATATTGTGATTTTAGAAGTTACTTATTACGTTTCTTTATTTTTCATCAAATACTCTTGTTTGATTCTTATTAACATTTTTTATAAAAAAATTAGATACAATCTTGTATGAAACACGTTGGGAAACACTATTTTGTTTAACTCGCATCCTTTTGCGAAAGTCACTAGCGCTGGTTACATAAAATAGTACTTTTCCCAACTGGTTTTGCATAAATAGCTATTATTGGCAGATTATTATTATTAACAACTATATTCTGTAGTAACACCTTAATTTTCTAATTAATTTTTTCAATTCATCCAATTTGAAGGCTGAAAACTTATAAATAACAAAAACATTTTTCTAATTTTGACATGTGTTTTTGTTTGAAAACTTTACTTTTCAAAACTCTTCGACGTTAGGAAAAGTCTTACTTTTCACAACCAGTTATGAAAAGTAAAATATTACCAAATAAACCAAAGTATACTTTAACTGAAATAGTAAAGAGATTTAAGAGGTAAACGTAATATAATATCTACCCATCAATCCAACCACAATGATCAGCTTAGAAGTAGGGATGTGCGATACTTCAGAAAATTTCTATACCTGGTATCGATACGGATAGTAAAAAAAATATCGACAGTACCGTGTCAAATATTGACAAATACCGTGTTAAAAAAATCGATACTCAAATTATCATACTCAATCGATACTCAAATAACATTTTCGATATGGGCTAAAATTATTAAACTGAACCGTAATCAGTAATCCGTAGAGGACTAAATTGCTGATCGTGGCGTGGCAACTGAATGAACGAAAAACAACAGAAAAAGACATCAGAAAGGCATGCAAACCAAGGAACATTGCCAGGATCGTTTGGTATTGATATACAGGCAAATGTATCAATACTTGCAAAGTATCGCACAGAAAATATCGAGTATCCGAGACAAAAGTATGGATACTCTGAAATATCGTATCATATCGCACATCTCTACTTAGAAGTCACAAACTTATGCGGGAGAGGGGGCATTATAGTATTATTTTCTTGGCCGCATTTGCCCCCAGGAACACAGACTTATACACACACAGATTGATTGATTCATACCTGGAGTAAAACACGAGATGAAACTTAACAAAATATGATAATAAATTTGCATAAAAAATATTTGAAAACTTACTGTTTTTAATGTAGTGATGTTGAGATCTGCAAGGGACTGATTAAACTTCTGCTGTCCACTGTCTGTATCTGCATCACTTGGGAGTGGTGGATACCAACCGATACGAGAAGTATTATTATAAAGTAAAGGTGATTGAGTTGAGACCTCACTGGTTAAATTCCTGTGCTGCGTTATATTCACACCTAGATGTTTCGCTATTAAATCCTTCGTGGAGAGTGTTGTGTTTGGTACAAAGGGAGTTTTTTGAAGCTTCACGGATTTCTAGAAAATAATACAGAATTAGCATACTCAATAGCAAAATATAGAAGTAATGACAATAACAAAGAAGTAACACATTACTGAAAAATTATTTATAAGGATCACCGCATATTTAATACTTTTTTGCATTTTAAAATGATACAGATAATACCTATTGCCTTAAAAAAAGAATTTTTTTTTTTAAGTTTTCGTCCATGTTGACTACTAAGAACCCATTTTACGGTAAAAGCCATCATATATGATATTAAAGTACACTAAATTTGCAACAAAACGAGACCAATTTGGTCTATGTAGACCTGATTGTTCCTGAGGTATAACTATTAAAAAGTTGTTCAGGTAAGTAAGCAAATATTAGAAGGGTTTGTATTAGATTATAAATTTAATTCTTCTTAAACATTTAAAATGTATATGTAGTAATAGGAAACATCTCACTGTATATAATGTACAGTACTGTGAGGGAAATTAATTTTTATTAATCGTATTTTTTGTACAACTTTGATGGACCAGGCTGGTTCTCTAAATCCACAGTACACCTGCTCAGGCAGGTCGAAATCGTCATCTGAAGGTCATGGCGTCACACATCAGGTCTGGTATGTTCTCGTAAGATTGGCCGCTGCAATGGTTGCAAATAGCCGGGCATTTGGGTCCTGCTTTCCTGTAACCACAACTGTTTAACCCTTCCGTAACCTTCAAGAGTATGAGTAGACATCCCTGGTTGGAGGCAACCAGGCGATGTTCATGTTGCCTTAGCTGCCGCCCTTGTGAAGATATAAATAATCTGTCCTGAAATTTCATTTTTACTTGACTAAAAAGTGCTGAGGTTGTATGACAAGCACTGAAGGCGCGAAGGAACAGTACCATTCCCGGTTATGCTTGATGCGTGAAGGAATTCGTCCGTAGGTGATATCTGGGTTTTTTCCTCTCCCACATTTTTTAAAGATAATGTTCTTTGGTCTCTTTATTGAAAGGGTGTGTTTGATAAACAATTCATAAAGGGTGACCAATAGCAGTGATAGAACATTAATTTTGAATAAAAAACGAACTTTTTAAGTTAGAAAAATCCCCCTCTTGATACGATGTCCCCCTCTTGATGCCCTGAAGACGTGTATACGATGGTTTAATATCTAATGACTCGTGCCAACATATCAGGTTGTATTGCTTGAATTTGGTGGGTTATGTTTTTGTTCAGATGCTCGATTGTTGTGGGGTTATTGGCAAACCCGAGTGACTTTAAGTAACCCCAAAGAAAGAAATCCAGGGGCGTCAAGTCAAACGAACGCGGCGGCCAATTGCGTGGGGTATGGCGAGAGATAATGCGAAGATCAAACCACGTCCTCAATAAATTGATTGTTTCAGCCGCTGTGTGGCAAGTGGCAACATCTTGCTGGAACTACTTGGCATCCGTCTAAATCATTCAATTGGGGCCAAAGAAAATCCGTTAGCATGAATCGGTAACGGTCCCCGTTGACGGTAACACGTTCGCCGTTGTTGTTCACAAAGTACGGCCCAATAATGCCGCCAGCCCACAAACCGCACCAAACAGTAACATTTTGGGCCTTGGGGGTATAATTGTTTCTCTAGCACTTGTCGAAGATTGTTTTCTTCCCAATAGTGCATATTTTGTTTGTTTGACGTACTTACCAGTTGATGATGATTTTCTTCGAAAACTCTTCATCGGCTTCGATCTGCTCCAGAGCCCAATCCGCAAACTCAGGACGCAACCGATGGCCGGCAGGCTTTGAATCTTGCGTCAGCAACAGTTTGTAAGGATGTCGACTGGACCCAAATCCTTACGCAAAATACTGACAGATGATGAAGAAAATTAATCCGCACTGGCTCGTACAGCTGTGATATTTTCTGCAGAACGTGCAGTTCTTCTACGTGTCGGTGGCGTTGGGATGTAAAGTGTAACTTGATGCATCGAAGCCGCAATTTCCGTCAAAAGTTTTATCACTGCTAGGCGACCTGCGAATTTTACTCCAGCGCCCCCAACTAGTAAGTTCTTGCTAGTCAATTTGCAATTTGACAAAATAGACGTTTTGTAGATTATAATTATTTTGTACTCTTAACTTATTAAAGTGTCCCGGCTGCGGTATGGATACGTTCATCATACTCTGGAAACAATTGTTGTGTAGTAGTGGGCTGTAAAAATAATTACGGAAATACTGACGAAACTGTGAAATTTTACACTTTTCCTAGCAGACCCCATGAAAGTACAAGACGAGATATTTGGTTAAATAAAGTGAAGAGAAACTGGTAATTTCATTTGATGTTTACTCTTTACATACATTTTATTACTCACATTTTTATAGTGTTGCTAAACAAAAGTGGGAACCAACCATTTTTCCCCTTTTCTATGTTCCCAGCGGAAAAACGTGAGAAACTAATTTGCTTGAAAGCAAAATATATTATTTTTCTTTCATTTCCACTAATAATTATTGTAAATATTTGTATTGATACACAACACTTTCACTTCTTTGCACAGCACCACACCAAACTAGTTTGTTGTCTAGTGAAAACTTGTATGATTCACCGAGGGAGGCGCTCGCGATCAATATGTGCAGGCCGCCTATTGGTACACGCTTTATTTTAAGCGATTGAGAAAAATCTACATAGACCAAATTGGTGTCGTTTTGTTGTAAATCTAGTGTACTTTAATAACGTGGATGACTTGCCGTAAAATGTGTCCTTAGTGGTCAACATTGATGAAAAAAAACTAAAATTTTCTTTTTCTTGGGGGAAATTTTGCAAATCTTTGAACAGTATCTTAAAAACTATCTGGTCTATTGAGACCAAATTGCCTTCATTTGGTTGCAAATTTAGTCTACATAAAAAGTGTACATAGTGACTTTTGCCGTAACACAGGTCCTTGTGGTAAAATTTGAGAAAAACTGAAAAAAGTTCGAAAATTTTATGGTTTTCAAAAATTTAACAATGATCCGGAGGGCTTCCCAGGTGGAAAAAATGGATTTGTCATTACCACTTCATCACATTCAACATATTAACATATATACATATACATATATACGTTAACATATATACATATTAACAACATATAAAAAACCAATCGTTGTTTGGTACGATTTCCATTTACCTACTATATAGAGTATTCATGCTCAGTGTGCTTTTCGGCCTCGCCTATATTAATTTTTTCCAAATCATATGCAGTGCGCTACGTGCCACTGGCTGGTAAGTACCTATATGAATATACTTATGCAGTAAGTATTGTATAATATGAATATTATATTATATAATATAACTAGGGAACGGGATATATTCAATCATTTTCCGCGCTATCATACAAGTGTTGGCATGAAAACATGATGCTGAAATTAATAAAAGTATAGGTATACAGCAAATAATAATTTTTTACCCCATTTTGTGTTAATAAAAATGCTACTAGGTATATCAACTACAACTTCGTCAATCCGGTAGTTAAGGCAATCGAATATTTTCCTAGGGAAATTATCGAATATCGCCCGTTGCGAAGGCAGAAACCTAGATATGGAAAATATTCATTAAATCAAGATTTCATTGGTTATTGCTTGTCAATAAGATAATGCGTCTTTGTTCTTGGTACAATTTAATCATGTGACAGATGAGGGCGATTCTTATATACAATATAACTAGGGACAGGGACATAATCGATAATTTTGCGCGCGCGCTAACATACAAGTGTTTGTTGCCACAGCGCGCGGGCTGGTGGCGACAGCGGCAGGCAGCGGTCTGTGGCAAGTAATTATCGTGCCACAGCGCGCCCAGTAACGGTTTTTTTTTTGTTTGAATCATAACTAGTCTCATTGTATCATTTTTATTCAGAAAAAATATCAAGAAACTTAAACATTAATATTAAATAAATAATTTTAAAAAATATTGAAAAGAGCAAATTTATGAAAATTTAACAAAACACAACAAAAGAAAAACCATCAAGTATGTATGAAAATAAATACAGCAAAATTACAATAAATGCTCAAAGTGCATTCCACCAACCTCAATACACGATTGGCATCGACGAATTAGTGTATTACTGCCGCTGTTAATTGAACTGGATTATATTGTTATTTCATCACAAGTGTTCCTTATTCTTAATCCGTAGTGTTGATTGAGGGACGTGCACTCAATACTTATATTTTACGACATTAAGTAAATGACAGTACACAATATAATAAATATCTATGAAGAAGTTATTGTAACTAATTAGAGTGCTTTTGTTATTAATTACAAGGTCATATTAATTAAAGCATGACTACAACAATAAAAGTTTCTTACTGTTTACAGATATTATTGTCAAATACAAACATTGATACCATTGTTGCTAATGATATATATATTATTTATTATGCTCATAAAATGTAGTAGTAAACGTTTGGAAAAATATTATAAACATCATCCCTCATTTTCGTGCGTCTACCAACTAACTAATTGGATAGGTATAGGTAGCATGATACAATAAACGGAAGATATGATATCGCGCAGGTTCTGACTTACTCATCGGTTGACCCCAATTTGAAAATCTCTTTCTCTTTGAGCCATTGTTTCAAAATATTATTTATCTGAGCCATTTCCATAAGTTATTATGGCGTTAATTATGGAGTATTAGAGTATCATGGAGTAAATATGGCCGCCGTATCGGAGTTTGTCGGTTCAAACGAATGCGGTACTCTGTCTCCAGTCTCCACTGCTCTGGGTTTCACCAGATAAGAGCGTGCGCAAAAGCAGACGAAACTACGACTTAGGCCAGTAGAAATGGTAAAAAAATCATCGTTTTTGAGAAGAGTCTATATACAGCGATATTTTTCAAAAAAGTTGAAGGTTATCATATATACATTTTTGGTGTCTAAAATGCAAAATATCTTTCACACGTCGCGTCGCCTCATTTCACGTTTTCGTGACATTCCATGGCCCTCAAGATCCCCGGATTTGAGAGCACCAGATTATTTTTTTTTTGGGTTATTTAAAGGCAAAAAGTATACTATACGTCCTCAGACAATACACGACTTAAAAGCCCTGGGAAGAGGTAAACGGAGTTGACCAAGATTTGTTTCGAAGTGTTATGGAAAATTTTAGGAGATCTTGCAAATGTGTGTCAATCAGCATGGTGGACATCTTAAATAAATGATTTACAAACAATAAGAAATTGCCAACAGTAAAGTTCGTGTTTCAGTACCGGTTGTTTGAATCGTTCAATTTATTTCCCCACAGCAAGCTTTAAAATAGTTCAATCCTGTTGCCGGAGCCTTCACGTTTCACACCGTCTTCACATTGCACAATACGATATCGTTGTCGTTGGAGAGTAACGACATCCGACAGTCGAGAATATCGCGCACGCTATCACACTATACGACAGGTCGTGACGACCAGCGCCTTCCTTGACCAGCGGTCAATATAATCATGGCCCATAGAAGGCATAGTTTTATCTCATAAATAGGATTTTGACTCCACTAGTTCAATCAAACATACATCATATTTGTAACCTTTTTGCACAATTGGTGGTATTTTCCTACTGCTTACGTGTTCACATATCAGTATATAAATAGATTTTGTCGTCCGACAGCTAACAGGGAGCGCTGCATTCCATGATTGTCCTATACCGCGGACGATGTTCCGATATCGTTGTCTTTACCGGACAGTGTGAAAACGTGCCATATGTTTCCATATAATTTTGCGTGCCCCGATATCGTGTCGTCTGATGGTAACGATATCGTATCGCGCAATATGAAAACGCCCTTAGGTATATATCATCAAAAATAAGAAGAGATTTGTTGGAATTTGTTGGTTGTTTATTTGGGGTTGTTAATTATTGCCACAAAATAGCCATTGATCACGTGTAACGTTTATAAATATAAATCATGTTTATTAAACGTATCTCAGCAATTATTGCAGATAAAGCAAAATATGCACATGAAGATTCTGTAAAGAATTTACTCTTCTGAATACCTGTAGCTTTTGAGATATCGGCTGAAACTGGCAGCACTAATCAAGTTGTGTGGCACATTCTTTTATTAAACATACCTATAATATATTGAAACTATGCGAGATACCATATGAATTTAGTAGATAGGCTTGAACTTAATTTAATTTAACTCATTTTACACGCATTTTACAAATAATTATTATCGAACCGTACTTAGTTACCTCATTTTTTGTACAACATAGCTATTATGTTTTATCTATTATCAACATGTAATTTTTTTTTTAGAAAAACGCCCTATGGACGTTGAACATTGTAACTAGATTAAATCTATCTAACAATTTTTTCTTAATAACTAGACTTAGCTGATCAGTAGATGAGTATCCAGTGACACACTCCACAGAACACTAATAACTTGGTTCATGTGATGGACATATTATGCTAATATCACTTCGACGTTTTCGAGGTTCGAGGCCTCTGATGTTTGCCTGCAAACCTCTTAATCTCATCTTTAACCATAGGCATATTCCGGTCACGATGGATGTCTTCATTGCGAATGTTCCACGGCGCTTTGACGATGCTTCGAAGTACTTTATTCTGGAACGTTTCAATTAATTTAATGTTGGATTTATTAGTGCATCCCCAGCGTTGGATGCCATAAGTCCATATGGGCTTCAGAATTAGTTTGTAGATAAGCAGTTTGCTGTGTATTGACAACTCAGAGTGACGTCCGAGGAGCCAATACATTTCTCTAAATTTGAGGTTTAATTGCTCACGTTTCTTCTTCACGTGTGTTTTCCATCGAAGTTTTGCATCTAGGGCCATGCCTAGATACTTTGCTTTGCGGGTATCTGGGATTCTTTGCTGGTTGAAAATCACTGGAGTATTATAGTCATATTTCTTGTTGGTGAAATTGACGTGAATCGATTTCGCCTCATTTAGTTTGATGCGCCATTTCTTTGTCCAAGTGTTGACATTGTTGGCTGCTGTTTGAAGGCTGTTCGTGGCTCACTGTCTTGGTCAGTAGCGAGCAGAGCAGTGTCGTCGGCGAATGTTGCTGTAACTACTCCGTCGCTTTGTGCGATGTCCTTGGTGTACAGCATGTAGAGAACAGGTCCAAGGACACTGACTTGAGGTACTCCAGCACAAATCTGCTTGAGGTCAGAATATTCTTCTCCATATTTAACTCTGAAGTGACGTTCAGTAATGTATGAATCAAGAATTTGGCTCATTTGTCGTGGCAGATATTTTTCTAGTTTGTATTCCAGGCCCTGATGCTACACTCGGTCGAATGCTTGGGCCACATCTAGGAATATCGTTGCATAGATCTTTTTCTCTTCTAGTGCTCTCTCAATTACATCCGAAATTCGATGCACTTGATCCATAGTTGAATTCTTATTACGGAATCCAAACTGGTGGGACAGAATAAGCTGCTTTTCCTCAGTGATTGGTTTGAGTCTCTGCAAAAAGAGCTTTTCTAACAGTTTGGATATAATCGGCAATAAAGAAATTGGTCGGTATGCTGTTCTATTTTCAGGAGGTTTGCGAGGTTTGGGAATCATTATTACTTCAGTACTTCCATTGTATTGGCACGTATCGGAGTCGTAGTGCTGCACTGAAGAGATAGATGCGTCAGTTTCATGATGCCTTTGCGGGGCAACTCCTTAAGTATTTGTGCAGTTATAAGATCATAACCTGGACCTTTCTTTGTACTGAGATTGTTTCTGATAGTGTTGGTGATCTCAGCAGGTGTTGTTGGCTTAATTATCGTGCCATCTCTGTTAATAATTTGTGGTATCTCGTCTACGCCAGTAAGGCTCATGTGGTTGAAATGTATTTGCCAAGTGATCAGCAAATATTTCTGCCTTTTCTTCATCTCGTCGAGCCCATCAACGTGTAATGACAAACATTACGACACATGACATATCGTAATGTCATCAATGTCATAAAGGGACACTTTACTAGACCAGTGTGGTAATGTAAACCTAAGCGTTACCTCGCTCGCTTTAAAAACCCAGTAACTGGGCATATTTGCTAATATCCACCTTATTAATCAATTTAATAGTACATTATAACGTAGAATAATGGGTCCATAAAGAATATGGCTTCTCTTTTTCAGCTTTACCGTAAAAATACGCCAACAAAATCTTTTCCGAGATATGATTTATGTTCCCTAAATCAAAATTCTCATGTCTGTCGAGATTTTACCGGAATTAATTCTTAAATAACTGTATTTGCTGCCATCTCAATGTCCGAGACCATACTTTCTACATCTGAGCTCATTTTCACAGTATATGGAGTAACATTGAAAATCTAAAATTCATGAAACTTCACAATGACAGATATGTAATAGTTGTAATACACCTACTTGACTAAAAATATTTTTAATTGGTTTCGCCGAATGGATTATTTTATATGACTACACATTTCTCTATAAAATTAAAACTGTTGATAATAGATAAAACGTTGTACGATATTCGTATCGTAATTTCATATTACGATACTTACTGGGTCATCAAACTCAGTCTTCGACCTCGTTTGACAACTTCCGCGTATCGTAATTCATATTACGATCCGTATATCGTAAATAACTATTACACAATATACAGTAGTTTGTAAAATAGCATCACATCAATAATTCAATGTCCTTGTATTTGCCCATCGTCATTTGTGTTATGTCCATCGTTATTTGCTATAAAGTCCTACCAAAGTTTTAAAAAAATGGCGCCTGTTTGTTGCATACGCAAATCGTTATTTGTTCTCAATGTCAACGTCTATTAATTATAAAAACGCCTTATATATTATACACGCGTATTACTATGTATATTTAAATATGCTCGAGCACGTATTTTTTTTTAATTCTGGCGCTCAACTGTTTACGTCTGTCGCTCAATTGTTTACCATCAGATAAATAGGAAAATAAACAGGAATTATTTTACAGAAGTTTTAGAACGAATATTTTAGAATACGTTTTCGCTTTAAATTGTACGTTAATTATGAATTCACGATTGAATTCGAGTGACAAGACGTGGAAAAATTACCAAATATTATAAAGTAGGTAAATCTAGTATTCCAAAATTTGCAGTACCTATATAATATATATATTACCCAGAATTTCACGCCAGATTCGATGGTTATGGTCATTTTGCCGAATATTTGAAAAGTTTAGTGCAGACATTTTCTTAAAATTTCATAATAGCTTGGTAGTTACACTTTTTTTGTATTATAATTTACTTTCGCTGCTGAACTCCACCAATATAGATTGCCTTTGTTCATTGCAATGGACATCCATTTTTTTAAGAGTTCTTTTATACATAAAAATCCACAAATACTACAAAATACAACGAGAGCAAAAAACAGTTTTTTCTATAGCTTTGAAGGATTTGGCCCCGAAAGCGTTAAGTAATTAAGAAATTATTAATAATTATTCTAACAAATATTAGTAACATTACAATTTTCGCGGAAATAGCCGCGAAGTGTTCAACAGCGTGTATAACAGTATGTCGAAGTCTACCAACGGCAACGGTTCTACCAAATAAAATCTAGGGGCGTCTGGCAAATTACGCCTGTTTGGGTGGCGCGTTATTACGTTGTTTTAAATGTTCGTCCATATTATCCTAATTGTCATTTTCTGATCATTGATTTGGACTGTCTCATTGTATTATAATAATTTTCCTGTTTGGAATCGCGAAAACATAATCTTTATGAGTAACATCCGCTTGTACCTACTATGCTTGTTAATGGTATCGTTTAGGTCCCATTAATTTGCCTGTCCGTTCCCTTAACTTGACATAATCATATTCCCCGAAGTGTTATAACAATGTCAAACCGCTAATAATTTGGATGACCTTCCTCTCGAATAGAATTCGGATATCGGATAGAATAGAAACCTAGCGTATAATGCTACTATAGCGCTTTCGTTTGATATGCAAACTAATGAAATGTGGTGCTCAGTGGCGCGCGCAATTATCCTAATATAGGAAATAAAATAAAAAACGTTAATGTTAACTCAATTTAATTTATAACTATCAAACACAAATTGCAAATGGATGCAATTTCAGCAAGTGTATTTCTTTTTATTTTTTCCGAGCGAACGTTTCATCTGTTCGTATCCCTGAAATACATCTATAGGGTGGTGGCGCACGCATATAGGTATAATTTCGCGGGTTGTTTAACGGATATTTTTTGTTATTGTCTCAGTGGCAGTTGTAGGTGTTCGATGGGTTATTGTGTCCTTCACCGTATTAGGTAGGTGTTTACAACGCGGCATCGAACGTGTACGTGAAGTGTAAAAGGCGTGCTCGAGTGTTTTCATAATAAGTGATCGAGAAGGGAAATGGGATTTATATGAGTTGAAGAGGGTTAGCGACCGATATGGTAAGTCGCGGACTGGAGAACTTAGTTCTATTCACAATAAATTGTGGCGGTATACAATTTTACACTAAATATACTTTTGTATTGCATAGTGATGTGATTTACCGCTTTTGTAGTAAGGGGTTTCTTTGTAAAATAGTACGGTCTTTCTTTGTAAAATGATACGGGTTTTCTTTGTAAAATGGTACGGGTTTTCTTTGTAAAATGCCTCACAATATTTTGCGCTAGTTTGCATATCAAACGAAAACACTATATCAGACAGGCTAGGGGCTAATGTTACAACGATTTGAAGCTTGTATATTATTATCTACTATGACGTAATGCAAAGTGCAACGTTAGGTTATGTCCTTATATTTGTGTAATTATCCATTATTTCATTATTCTCATATATACTACTAATAATTTGAAGTGAGCCACTCTAAATATGGAACAACTTAGCAAACCTTTAACTTTTTTTTATATATAAATGGATTGCCAAGCTTTTCAAATTGTTTTAGTCCTACTCTTCAGCTTTAAATACCGGCAAATAAAGTTGGCAATTCAACCGCGGACCATTCTATGTATCGCATTTTTGGCATCTCCTTCCACTACTAATCTTATTTCGACCGCTTTTTGGTTTTGGTGGCTGTACACACCCATGTATCTTTTCTTCAAGATCGATTAAATTAGATGGGTTACCCCGTAACTTTTGCCTTATATGATTATATTTTGAGATTTTTGATAGGACAATATAATACATTATATTAGCAAATATTTATACAAATATGACGTCGCCCGGGCGGATTGTAAGTTACGAGGCAACCTATATAATTTAATCGATCTTGTCTTTTCTTCTCTTAAAAGTGTATATGTGATTGCCTTTGATGCGTCTGTATAATCCGAACACATATCCACCAATTAATTCTTCCTTGTCGCGATGAGGATGATCTCTGTATGCAGTAAAATACTCGTCAAATCATATTCCGTATTTCCATATTTTCCATTAAACATATTTCCAACCCGCCACTGCCAGACTCGATTACAATTTCCTAAACGTGCGTCATGCCGAATAAAAAAAGACGGCACGTAATAAGTTAAAAAGAGATATATGCTTTCGATATTTGCTTGTCAACAAGGAGCTGAGCGGCGTTGCCGCTTTTTTTTAAAGATAAATGTATACGGAATTTTCATAGTAAAATAGACGAAAATATTTTCAAAGTAAATGCAAAAATGGCTAACATCTTGACCTATACTATATTATTGTATGCACAATAATTCTTTTATGATATTACTGAATTTTATTTATGATGATACTGAATACAATTTTTTGTAGTTTAGTTGATATGATATATGATATATATATATGATATATATATGATAGTTGATATATATGATTTTATGTAGTTTAGTTGATATATATATATATATATATATATATATATATATATATATATATATATATATATATATATATATATATATATATATATATATATATATATATATATATATATATATATATATATATATATATATATATATATATATATATACATATATATATATATATATATATATATATGTATATATATATATATATATATATATATATATATATATATATATATATATATATATATATATATATATATATATATATATATATATATATATATATATATATATATATATATACATATATATATATATATATATATATATATATATATATATATATATATATATATATATATATATATATATATATATATATATATATATATATATATATATATATATATATATATATATATATATATATATATATATATATATATATATATATATATATATATATATATATATATATATATATATATATATATATATATATATATATATATATATATATATATATATATATATATATATAATATATATATATATATATATATATATATATATATATATATATATATATATATATATATATATATATATATATATATATATATATATATACTGTACGTTACAACTTTATGAATCGATTTTTCTCGAAAACCGTTGGTCTTACGAAAAAAAGGAAGAACATGTTTTTTTGTATGCAATTTTCTAAGCCTCAAATTTGATAACTATTTGATAATTTGATAACTTTTTTCGATAAAAGTTACCGTTCATGAGATATTAGCTATCCGCTATTTATCGTGACCTTTGAACCCACGTAACATTTTTAGCGGCGCATGTATCGCTGGAGACTCTTGGGATGTTGAGAACCACAAAAGGACGGTTCTTGCAAAAATCCAGCTTTCCCCTAATGTTTCTACTGTGTGATGTATCTATTACCTGTATTATTTAACGCAAGTAATATTGGAAAATAAAAAAATCTGGAATGGGTTCAAATAATTATAAACATTGAAAACTATTTCACGTGCTTGACGTTTAATTGTAGGTTTATAAGGTTTGCTGCACTGATGCGAAGACGTTTCTTAACGATAAGAAATTGTTTAACGTTCGCAATCGGAAACACTTGTATTTAGGTACGTCCGTACACCTCGCAGTTACGCCACTGAGTCGTTAAAGGATCAGATGCAATTTCCCTTCCAATTTCAATGTTGGCAGGCGGTGTATAGCCAAAGTTGGTTATTCGCGCAGCGTCACCATAAATTGCGTCTAAGGTACCTACATAAATGATTTAATATACAAATTAATTCTAATCTAATATTTCACATAGAAACATAAAAGAATACTAGCGAGCAATACTCACCGGACTTCATAACTATTCCTGTCAGCAATAAAATATAAAAAGTGTATGATTATAGAGCAAATTAAGGCCTTAACTAACATATTAAGAATATTTTACTAAACCGTTGAATAATATACTGGAATTAAATATGTACGAGTATTTTAATATGAAATAAAATATTATTAGGCCAGTCAAATACCTAGTACAGTAGAAATCGCTAAAATCGCAAACTAACAGCTAGTTCTGATTTTTTAATGTTGTTATCTGTGTTAACTTCGTCGCATTCTAAAAACCGCGAAATTTTCGTACACTGTTCGTTTTTTTCACTATATCTTCTAAACTATGCATTTGTTCGTTCGAAACATTTTATTACGTTTTTAAAGTAGATTAAATTTGCTACAATTTGAGACTCTGCCAGAGAACCAGCTCTGTAGGTATAATAGTTACCAAGATACAGCCCTCCAAAAATTGGCCAAAAAATTTTTCCAAAAAATTTAAATTTTAAGATTTCGTCAACTTTCGTCCTCGAAATCGAGGAAAATTTTATGGGTAAAGTTATATGGGAAGATGTTGTATGCGAATGTAATTAGTTTCAATTTAAGCAAAGAACAACGTCAGTAGGTCTGATACTTTCTTCACAATTCAAGCATTGTCCAATCCAAAAAATGTCCAAGTATAACATACAACTTACATTTTAATTTCTTCACGCACAGCAATTTACTTTATTTCATATTTAGACAAATTTTACTATAATGCGAAACATATACAGATTTTTATATATATATATATATATATATATATATATATATATATATATATATATATATATATATATATATATATATATATATATATATATATATATATATATATATATATATATATATATATATATATATATATATATATATATATATATATAACCTGCAACACGGTACAGTCACACAAATAACAAGTTATTTTAATTTCTTCACGCACTACAAATTTACTTCATTACATATCTTCGGAGTTAGATTTTGGATTTTTGCCACTGTATATCATATATTTATATGAGCTGCCACTGTATATCATATATGTATATGGTATACATAATATAGGAATAAATAAAAATGTTGGTTTACATTTTAAATATATTATTAATAGGCTAAATACATACATATTTCTTGTAGATATATATGGGTTTCAATTTTTTGGAAAAATTGCAGGCCTAGGGACGTCCTGTGCTTAAATTAATGCTAATTACATTCGCTATATCTTCCCCTATTAGTTTACCCTTAAAATTTTCCCCGATTTGACCCCCGATTTGACTTGACCAAATCTTAAAATTTTACTTTTTTAGAAAAAATTGCCAATTTTTGTAGGGCCTGTAGCTTGGTAAATATTATACCTATAGAGCTAGTTCTGATCTCAAATTGTAGCAAATTTAATCTACTTTGAAATGCGTAATAAAAATGCTTTATGAACAAACGCATAGTTTTCTCACTATATCAGTGAGAAAAACGAAAAGTGCGAAAATTTCGCGGGTTTTCGAGTTCTACGAAGTGAGCACAGGTCTGTCGAAGCTGCAAACTTGGATATACACTACTGGTAGTGATCCTAACAACATATTAAAAAATCAGAACTAGCCGTTAGTTTGCGCCTTTATATATGACTGGCCTATATGTGATTCCTTCAAATAAACTCCTGGATAAAGGACGTGGCACCGGATACATGGAATTCTAGGTTTCACTAGATTTTTCTAGAATCTTTAATATGCTGTTTATACTAACTAAAGAAACACACAAATGTAGGAGAATGTTTTGTGAGCCTACAGGGTGTCTAAAAAAACTAACCCAAATTGGCCATGTAAATAAATTGAAATATAATGTTTTTACTTGCTTTCAAGTACGTAATATTGAATATTACGACCGACCTCGCATTCATGTACTATGCTAGAGATTAAATTTTTAATAATATACTATAGTTTCCCGATCAAATGTACATCCGTGGGATCTTTGGTTGATGCACGTGTGGTAGTGGTCTCTTTGTTTGACCTTAAAGAAACATAATTTTGATGCTGGCACTCTCGATAATGATGCGATTAAGTGCTGCGCGCGAAAAACCAAATGATCGCCATCGGAAACATTTTCCAATTTATCTAAATAACCATTGATAATGATAATATAGAAAAGTAATATAGAAAATATACTAGGTATATTAATTCTACACAAAAAAGGTTATTGTAATTTTTTATGTAGGACTAACCGTTTTCTCAAAAGTTTACTTTTCGTTTTCTCAAAAGTTTACTTTTTTAGTTTTCAAAAATTTATGTCTAAGAATGAGGGTTTTGCCGGTGCATATTCATGTTTGTTATTATTTCTAGGGCCACTAGACAACAATAATAATCATAAGTAACCCATTATAAACATTAATAGATTAACAAATACCCCCATCTCCCACTTTTTTTACAGTATATAGAGTTGATTAAAGGATAGTACATAGATTAAAATATAGCGAATTGAGGAAATTAATTATAAAGATGTGATGAATTTCCATTCCGTGTAATTTATTTGTTAATCTATTAGTGTTTGAAATATATTACTTATAATTATTATTGTCCAGTGGCCCTAGAAATAATGTCAAACATGTGAATATGCACAGGCAAAAAACCCTCATACTTAGACATGCATATTCATTTTTATTTTAGGAAACTATAAAAGTAAACATTTTGAAAAACGATAAGCCCTACATAAAAATTTGTAATAAAGTTTTTTATGCAGAATTTATGTAGCAATATTTTTTGTATAAAATGTTTTTCCTAATCCAAATGGTTTATTAGATAAATTGCAGTGTTAGCGATGGCGCCCATTCTATTCTTCGTGCACAGCATTCAAACGCAACATTTTTGAGAGTGCCAACAACGAAATTATGTTGTACATTTGACAGGGCTCATGAGACAAATTCATAGTAGTGCGTTAAATTTGTCCGGAAGTTCAATAATAATCGTTATAATATGGATCACCTTATGTATAGTATCCGCCAGAAATAATTCATATTCGTATAAAAATTATTTGTGTCAAAACTATTCGTATAAAAAGATACCGCCATCGCCAGTATTAATTCCAAATAGCAGTCAATAGTTGTTTTCGCATTTCACAAAATTATTTTGTAACATAATTTTAACACGTTGACTGCCACGCCTCATTCGAGAAAATGGGTCCGAGGACGCCACGATATGAATATCAAAATATTGAATCAAAATATGTTGGAAAACATTGTTTTTCGCATTTTGTCCCACATTTCACTTTTTTTTGGAAAAAAAACGCTTACGAGAGATCTCTTCTTGAACACATAACTTGTGTGTGGCAAAGACAAAAACCGGTAGTTGAGTGTAAGTGGAAAGATAATCGAAGTACTTACTAGCAATTTCAAACATGCATAAGGTAGAAATAGTCGAAGTTCGTAGCAGAAACGGAAAAGTGACTAAAACCTAAATATAATCGAGAATTACAACGCGGGAATGTCATGTATCAAATGCTTTACATATTCTCGAAATATATATACACAATGCATACATCGAGATATGTTTGTTTCCACGCTTCTTGGTAACAAAATGCCAAAATTTAGCCAAAATCCGCCAGAAAAATTCCATTACCTACAAAGTATACCAGCAACAGAAAAAAAAACAACGATCAACAAGGGCCTGTTGCGTATGTACCACTTAAAATCGTCGTCGAAAAGAAAAGCCTCTTTTATGTGTAGAACAATGCTCAAAGAATACCACAATAACTAGAAATGTTCAAGCACTTTTTGAAGTGAATACTTCTTTAGCCGCATGATAGTGATTTTTCATGGTCGCGACACATTTTATAACATTTTCGTCTCGCAAGTGAGATAAAGCATATGACAGATGAGGAAGGGAGAGAGAAACAGAGATATCAGCTTTGAGTTGGGCAGCTTTGACTTGGGCAACGATCCCCCACAAGTGTTCTAAAGCGGAAAGCAATTTTGATATAATTTATAAACGATCATGACAGAATCGGAATTAACCAGAATACAATATTACCCATGCATATCCTGCTGGATATATCTGGATTGGGCTTTCGAATGTGATCCAAATGGTTGATGATCTTTTTGCGGAGGATGCGTCCTTGCCACTACTTCACTTTCTTCGTGAGAAATTCGGTTTAGATATGAATAACGACCGGAACATTGCCACCACTAAATCAGGAACAACGAGTGATGCGATTTTCTCGCGAAATCTACACCATTTTGATGCTCACGTATTATGTACTAACCTTTTACAGTCGCCCCGAGTCTAAGATCCCTATGCAAATCCAACGAGTTAACTCGTTCTGGGCGCCGCAAAAGAGTCCCTCAAAAACGAGATAACTCATGGTGGGCGACTAACAACAGACGGCCAACTACGACTTATCCGCGCACGGCAGTCAACGTGTTAAAAATACTTTTTATTGATTTTTCTTATGAGTTATTTTAGTAGGGGTGCCAAGAGAAAAACACGTGGATTTGGACTTTACTTTGGACGGACCCCGCTGAAATAGGGCTTAAATGAAAGATCTTAACGTATATATTAAGCTATTAAAAAAGTTACAATGGGCGAGATACGCGTTATAGTTTTTTATAGCAAAATAATTTTGAAAACGGTACTTTTCTCTCAATAATTGAAAAAGTAATGATTTTAGAGAAAAAGTTGTTCAGCGGATTAAGCATTTAAAAAAAAAGTAAAAAATTTTTCGCTGCAATATTTAGTGTAAAGTTAAAAAAAATGTGAAAAAATAAAAAAATATGATAAAATATAGGAAACACTTTTTTGAATTTGTTGAAATAGGTGTCTTATATAGCCATTAGAATGCTTAACAAAATGCGGTGAGCCCCATTGAAAAATTTTAAAATGGCGATCTATTTCAACACTGTTAATTTGAAACTACAGAACGCACCCTAGCCTGTCACAGCGCATGATGAAAATTATTGCAATCGGTAGGCAAGAGCAATCAATATCTTACAGCATTCCAAATCTCAGAAGTTTTCATAAACAAAGTAATTTTCATTAACGAAACACCCGTAACACGTAACAATTGAAAAAAATTACTGTAGGACCAATAGAAGCCGAGATACGAGACATTTACTTTCTAACGCGTAGCAGCCGTTCTAGTTAACGTATACATTCGAATGTATACTTGTCTGGTTAATAAATAGAAAGCTCAAGCTATACACTGATTTTTTTCGTAGCGATTCCAGCAATTTTTCGTGAAGAAATTGTTGTTTAATGTAGGGCGTAAACGTGCAGATCAGCGTTGAGTGTCGCTCATTACTGAATACATTAAATCATCTTCTTCCTCCTGTACATTTTCGATAGACTAGCTGAATCCCACTATATTTGGTATAATCTCTTGAATGTAGTTTTCTGCCTCTATTACATGTTATTTACTACTTTTCACCACTTATACTTTACACGAACAAACCAAGCCAGGGTCGGACTTGGTTTTTACCCGACCCTGGCTTGGTTTGTTTATTTAGGACGAGGCAATAATCCGATGCAATAAACCGATATCTTGAGCAGTCGGCGGATCCAAACAAAGAGTTTACCTTTCATACGAATACTTTTCCACGAATTTATACGAATATGATTTACTTTCTGACGGGTACTATAAGTATCTAATTTTATTACCTACATAAGGATTCATAGTTTCCAAAACAAATTATTTAATTAATTTATTTATTAGTAGGTTTGTCAATAAAGAGAGTTATTGTCTTTTATTATTTGGTTACTGATATTTGAAATATTTATTTACTGCCACTTATCAATGAATAATGCAATACCAGAAGAATAACATTAATTATTTATTTTACTCTGGTAAATTGCTAATAATATATATATATATATCTATTATGCATTCATAATGCTACTGCAAATAATAAATTACTATCATGTTTGCTTATATTCCATTAAATACACAACTATAAATATTAAAACGTCCCGGCGTCATTCAATTTACATTTAATTAAATACATGATCTGCATAGATATTATTACAGCTTTGTGAAAAACTCACTTCTTTTACTTGAAAAAAAAAACTTTTATATGTAAGCTCGCATGTAAGCATATATCTACCTTTTTTGGTGGTGGTATTGATACTTCATCTGTTGTATTTTCAGTTGCATTTGTACCCACCAGCAGTACTGACCTCTGTACAGCTTCTTGAACATCCCGTTTGTGGTAATGGGCCTCATTTTCTAGTAATTTTAAATCTATATAATATCCTACACCATGGCGTGTGACGTCTGTATAGTAGTAGCATGGTAGTAAACAATCTGTAACCAAAAATCAAAATAAAGAAACAGAAATGCACTGAATTCTAATTTATAAAAAAGTTAAATTTAGATATATCGTTAAATATCATAAGACATATTAATACAGGGAGATCCAACGGTTCATTCATAAAATGCTGGAAGAGTCGATCTATTATTGTTCTAAAAACTGCAATGAGTGCGAGAGAGAAAAAAGACAGCTGCTGCGACGGTGTCCTTTCGGCAACGCCGCTTCGTGTGATCAAAGCCCATCCAGTGGCATGTCTACTTTAATGAATGAGTTAGGGTAAACTGCATAGTTACATAAGAAAAATACTGAATACCCTGTATCTGAATGTTGCAATAAATCAAATGAAAATAGAAAACATTCAGAGCATAGTTTAATTCGTGTACATTAAGATAATAGTTAGTAACTGCAATAAAACTTTGTCATGTGATTTTAGTTAAGGAAATGGCACGTCAAGCCGATGTGGGACAGGCAACCGGATGGCGAGTGGTAATCTGGTCCTTTGAGTAGTACAGAGCCCCCTCGTAGCGGCCAAAATGACCCCAAATGATCAGGGGCGGCGATATGGGGGTGGGACAAAATCGAAAAATGTCTGTCAAAGAAAACGGATAAATATGCGGTAGCATTGAAGGTAATATAATTAGGGTATTATATAATAAATTTTTTTGCCAGCCGAAACACATGGGCCATTTTTGCATTAGCGAATAAAAAAAATCAAGAAAAAAAGTTATGAGGCAACCGCTCCAAATTGGTGAGCATACTTATTGACACCACCAAACATTGGGAAAACATTGCCATCCGAACCTGATAGGCAGTTTCGGAGAAACAACCCCTCAAAAGTCGCCGCAAAACACTATTTTTCGATTGTTTCAACAAAAATTTTAAAAAAAAAACACTAAAAATCATTGGAATCGGATGGCGTTCGAAATTTATACTGTCCTAAGTACAAATAACAGTGAATATCAATGCCATCGGATTTTGATTAAATTAACCCCTATTTACCCACCCCCAAACCTCATTAAAATTACAGTAATGCCATAGCTGCACAAAATTTTGAAAATCCTTTTCAATGAATATTTACCGACTGCTTGGAGCATGCACAGACTTGGAAAAGTCTATGCATGCTCATTATGTGATTTTTGTGATATGTGATTTTTTCAAAAATCATATCCTTGTCCGGTTGCACACAGAATAAAAATAATTTTAAATAAATATCGCACATTGATTATGTACCATATAAATTACATAATAAAAATTAATGAAATAATGATTGATTAATTATTGCAGCAATATAAAAAGTTCATTTTTAGTTTCAACGCCGCCCCTGGCAAATCCAAGCTGTTAAAACTTGTAGGTAACCTTAAAAATATTTACATTACTTACCGATGAAAAGTAACATTTTCCGGACTTAAATGATCACCCTTTTACAAATTATACAAGAATGCATCATAGTTACACAGTTATTGTTCACCTAAATGACAATAAATACAAAGATTGGTAGAATACACTAAAGAAAACACAAGTACAAACTGTGGCATTGCGGCAACCTCGCAAATTTGTTTCCATTGATTGTCGTAAAACTCGAGTAAAATTCATCAGACGACGTTGCCGATGTTGAGATTTATATCTCAAGGCACAGTGCATTTTCGGTTGTCTATGGTTTTTACCATATATTATTAACGCAATAAGGCAATACAATAGATTACTTATACCAAGAAGCTGTTTTAAATAACATTTTAGTATTAAAATGAATCAGATTCGTTGAAATTGTCAAATTATTTGAACATCTCTTACGGTATTCAAGACTTCAATTTCACAGTAAGCCTGGCAAGCGTGCCGTTCGGAAGAAAAAGACGGACGACAAGGATGGAACGATCTTGGATCGGCCAAAAACGTAAACAATTCTGTCTCTTGTATTAATATGTTAAATATTGACATACATTATATGAATGGTAATGTAAATTTATAGCTATATATTTTATGAGATTAATATATACTTCGTCACTTGTATGGCCATTGAATTCAAATAAAATGACACAAAACTGAATGTATATCGAACGAGAAGTAGAAAAGTACTTTAAAAATTAAAAAAAGCGGGAGGAAGTTGGGAAAAGGCAAAACAGTGACACTCCCATGTGTAGAAAAATTTGTTAAATTAAAATTTAAAAAAATATTTAACAAAGTATTTATTACAGGAATATATATATACACAAAATATGGCCTATAATTTAGGTATACCAGAGTATGACAAGAAAAAAAAAGATTTTGACCTAAACTTTTCATTTAAACAGTGGGACACATTCCTTACGTTCAGTCAGCAATGATAGAAATACTGTTTCTAATAGACCTGTCCAGATATAACAAGCGGGTGAGATAACGTCCTACTGTAAATTTTTAAAATGTGGGGAAAAGTTTAAATTAATTAAAGACT
>CAXKVY010005774.1:0-40742 GCA_964058915.1 Tetropium fuscum
ATAAAAACATCCTCCTTTTTATCTTCGTTTCATTTCTGGTTTGAAACGTGCAAAACTTCGTTTCAATATTTTGGATTGGTCCTCACTGTATTCTTCACTCGACAAAAGATGATCTTTTAAAAAAAACTAGCTTTGCTTCCAACTTAGGCATATTTTTATTTTTCATGATGAGATCTATACTACTCCTAGCCATATAAATGACACTTAATATAATTGATTAACGTCGCAAAAATTAAATAAATAATTATTGTAAAATTTTTATTTTAAAATTATTAAATTGTAAACATTTAGAGAATCATTTATCATTGTTTACAAATTAATGCATACCAATCACACTGATTTTACGTACTAATACGATAAATATTCCCGTAAGCACGAAAGATCAACGACGAAAGTTACTTTACATGGTTCAAGAACCATCACAAATCACGCCATGTTATTGAACTGTGGTGGTGCGGTTTACCCACCAAATGACGTAATAAGTCATTAAATCATTGTTGCTTGATTCCGTTATGTGTGAATCGGCTCGTATTCTATTTTTATATTACTAGTGCTACATAAATAGGTCAAATGAATCTTTAAGGATAATTAATATAATAGGAAGCAATTTATTTATTCGTTTTAATAGCTGTTTCGCAAAATTTTCTCGTGAACTGTTTAAAATTTACTTTATTCTTGCATTGGTGTTTTTAAAAGGAAGGCAGTGCCAAATTAGGTCAAGGCTAATCAAATTTGATTAGCCTTGATCACCAGCACTTTTATCCGTGAATCGATAATAAATGGCAAGGGGCATGGGGTCAATTTATAAATAATATCTAAACTAGGTACGCATACTTCAGACAGTAATAATTGATGACCCTCTCACCCATCCATTGCATTGTTTTTAACAGGCTTATATTAGCGTCTTATCTATTGTTGCATATATAGTTTGTAACATCGAAATATGAGACATAAAAACCCGAGCAAAAAACCCTCATTATATCGATCTCTTCACACGTGCTACCGCATTTTAACAGCGTCAAGTATAACCAATTTCCAGGAATTTAAGGAAAAACAAATGATTTTATATACATCGCCCATCACATTATGACATTATCATGTGGTATAACAAAATATTGATCACATTATATACCTTTCGTCATATCATAAAATAATTGGACGGTGAATGTGATGCAGAATAAGAATGTTTCCCATTCAAATATTACGGATCCATTTTACACGTTCCTCGGCCGTGTCACATCGGCATCATTGGCATTCATTTTGATGTCTAAATTGCCTAATACCATCGAACGTTTTGTGGGAAAGTGGGGTCAACAATAATTCTTGAAATAGAGGTAATACAGGTATTCTTTAATTTAGTGTATTATTTTGATAGGTTTTGTGTTAAAATTGATTAGGTATTAGTTTTCTATCAAAACATAACTTGTTGAATGAAAGCCCCTTTATAGTGACGATTTTAGCTTACTGTAAGAAAAGTTATACTGCCCCGATCTCCCATTGCGGCAATTGTGGGTCTCCTTTGAAAATTTTTTATGTGTCATATTTTGATGTTACAAACAGTATGTATGTATGTATGTATGTGACGATTTTAGCTTACTGTATGAAAAGTTACATATGTATGTAATGTATGTATGTATGTATGTATGTATGTATGTATGTATGTATGTATGTATGTATGTATGTATGTATGTATGTATGTATGTATGTATGTATGTATGTATGTATGTATGTATGTATGTATGTATGTATGTATGTATGTATGTATGTATGTATGTATGTATGTATGTATGTATGTATGTATGTATGTATGTATGTATGTATGTATGTATGTATGTATGTATGTATGTATGTATGTATGTATGTATGTATGTATGTATGTATGTATGTATGTATGTATGTATGTATGTATGTATGTATGTATGTATGTATGTATGTATGTATGTATGTATGTATGTATGTATGTATGTATGTATGTATGTATGTATGTATGTATGTATGTATGTATGTATGTATGTATGTATGTATGTATGTATGTATGTATGTATGTATGTATGTATGTATGTATGTATGTATGTATGTATGTATGTATGTATGTATGTATGTATGTATGTATGTATGTATGTATGTATGTATGTATGTATGTATGTATGTATGTATGTATGTATGTATGTATGTATGTATGTATGTATGTATGTATGTATGTATGTATGTATGTATGTATGTATGTATGTATGTATGTATGTATGTATGTATGTATGTATGTATGTATGTATGTATGTATGTATGTATGTATGTATGTATGTATGTATGTATGTATGTATGTATGACTATATGTATGTATGTATGTATGTATGTGTGTATGTATGTAACGGAATTTTTGAACGAGATTTTTACCCACTTCAAAATGTTAAATGAAACTGAAACTTTGCATACTTATCAAGGACCGATGACAATATATATTAATTTGACAACTTTGTCCTAATGTCCTCATCAGGATCATCAAAAACCAGAATATTAAAAAAAATGTCTCACATTGGCGCATTCGCCACAATATAGATTTTACTAAACCTTATAGCGCAGTTTAGTGGGACTGTACTGTAAATTTTAAATTCACAATAAAAAATAAAAGAGGCAATTCCAAAAAAAACGAAATTTAATTATTATTAATAATATATATATATATATATATATATATATATATATATATATATATATATATATATATATATATATATATATATATATATATATATATATATATATATATATATATATATATATATATATATATATATATATATTTACGGGGACGGTGGTCGAGTTGTTAGCGTGCTAGCTCTCTGCTCGAACATCTAGCAGCGTGTGTGGATCGATTCCCCGCACCGGTGCGAAATAAATTTTCAATAATTTATCCCCAAGATCTAACTAATGAGGTTTTCCAGGTTTCCCTCATTCCTGCACTGAATGGTGGTTAGAATTTACCAACCTAAATCGATCCTGGTCGCACATGCGGCTCGCGAAATAATAATATGCCGCCCCCTCTCCCGCACAAGTCTGTGGCTTCTGGGCTAACCATTGCGGTTAGAATGAGGGGTAGATATATTATTATTATTATTATTATATATATATATATATATATATATATATATATATATATATATATATATATATATATATATATATATATATATATATATATATATATATATATATATATATATATATATATATATATGCACATTATTGCACATATTATAAACAAAAATTATACTGAGGGCGTCAACACTGAATGTTTTAGATTCATTAAACACGCAGCACAAACATTTCTTTTTCATAGCAGAAAGTAAAACTAATCAACATATTTTTTAGTGAATGAAATTGTAGTTAAAAAAACTAAAAAAACACGCTTTAAAGAGAAACCGAACTATAAATAAAAAAAACTGAAAAACGTCACATTAAACTGAAACTTTGCACACTTATCAAGGACGGTGACAATACAGTAATTTGACAACTTTGCCCTAATGTCACCAGGATTATCAAAAACCAAATAATGTCACCAGGATCTTAGAAAAGAGTCTCACCTTGGCGTATTCACCAAAATATAGAATTCACTGAAAGTTACGTCTTTTAAATCTCGGATCACACAGAACAAAAATATTTTTCGTAATTAATTAGTAAAACTAGTCAACATATTTTTTAATGAAAAAAAATAGTTTAAAAAAACACGCTTTGAAGAAGGGAATCGCAACTAAAAAACACACTTTATAGCAAACTGTACACTGCTACTTTAGTTAATTTTATTATTACTCCAAGCAAGTAAGAAATACTCGGGAGATTTATGTTAATAATTAATTATTTATTAGTGTTTATATTGGATTATATTGGATGAATACCCTATTTGATTGGATTTTGTTCACAATTTCATGGATTTTTTGTTTTTGGGCAGAACCCTATTCTTTTTCTAAAATAAAAGTAGCCTAAGTTACTCTTTATAACATCAGATAACTGCCAGTGGAAGTCCCGAAAATCTGTCGGGCCGTTTCGGAGATTAGCCGGAACAAACAGACATGCAGACCAAAATTTTAAAAATAGTTTTTGTGTTGATAAGTACCGTATATACTTTCATATGCATTTAGTAAAAAGCTGTTAGTTTGACATTACAAACACACACTTCAATTTTATTTATTTGTATTGATTAATAGTCGAGATATTTTAGATATTTGGTATTTAGGCATGCAGAAAACTATAGACACATCTACAAATTCAATAATTTTACCGTATGATATCAAGATCAATGCAAATATGTTTGTCTGTATAGCGTATATGAACGTACGTTCCTAGAATGCAAGATATAATAAGTAGGACACCAGCAGTTTTATCCCGGAATCGATAATAATTGGCTAGGGGGCATGGAGTCAATTTATAAATATTATCTAAACTAGGTACGCGTACTTCAGACAGTAATAAATGATGACCCTATGACACATCCATTGCAGTGTTTTTTCATGGACTCCAATGATATTTTTTACGTGATTTTTTAATTTATTTAGAAAAAAAACAGGTTCCCGATTTATTTATTGCAATTTATTTTATGGAATATTAATAGTTGGTAGATATTAGTAATACATATTTGATATTTGGGCATACAGAAAACTATAGACCTCCATACTGTTACCGTACCCGAGAAACACTGACAAGTAATCTTCCGGCCCTTGACACTAGAGACAGAGAACGGAGATGAAATTACGACTCATGGAGCAACCACCATCAATGTTGGGATAGGCAACACCGAGTTGAAAGTGGACGTTTTAGTCGCTGACATCATTGATGAATTTATTTTGGGACTAGACGTATTGGAAGAGTTCAACTACATATCAGTGAATTTCAAGAGCAGGCTAATGAGAATTGGAAACGAAGAAATATTCTTTACCGAAAATGTGTCGAGAAACTGTCCAGTGAGGTTAATTGTGGTCGAAAACAACCGTATCCATAGAAATACCGAGCCGATAATAAGGACACATCTAAAAAACAGACCGGAGGAACTATCTATGGTTGAACCTATCGCTGATAGACGAAAGAGAAGTCACAGGAATGTAGAGTCTGTCAAAAAGGCCCTGTGCGAAACGTCAAGGAATACAGGTTGTGTTGCACAGATTAAGATGATAGATAATTCCACGGAAACCGATGCTAGTACATAGATTTTATCGGAGAACAGAGAAAGGATATGAACCTGAAGACTATACGGCAATGGTTGGAGAAACGAGTTAGACCAGAGTGGCAAGAAGTATCCCAATATAGCAAGGCGGTCAAAGGTTACTGGCTGCAGTCTTGTACTTAAGGGAAGATCTCATTACCCGGAAATGAGAAAGTGCGCAGATGAAAAAGACATAGTCTACCAAGTCGTCGTCCCAAGGAGTTACGTACAAAATGTGCTCAAGAGCTTCACGATCGTAGAAGTGGAGGCCATTTTGGAGTAAATAGGACACTAGCCAGAGTAAGAAGCCTTATTACTGGATCAACTGTCGTAGAAGTGTTGAAGAATTGTGTAAGAGATGTGACATATGTACTTCGAGGAAGGGACCTAAGACACGATCCCGAGGAAAAATGATGCAGTACATCTCTGGTACCCCATGGTAAAGAGTGGCCGTGGACATTGCAGGACCATTCTCAACAACCTACTCCGGTAACAAATATCTCATGGTGGCTATGGATTACTTTTCTAAATGGCCGGAAATAGTTCCACTACCCAACCAAGAAGCTATAACTATGGCGGAAGCTCTCTTGGAGAACGTCATCGTCAGACTTGGGGTACCCTTGGAAATTCATACAGGTCAAGGACGGAATTTCGAGTCAGAATTTTGGAAACACCTTGTGATCCTGCTCTGTGATCTAGGAATCAAGAAGACCCGGACTACACCACTTCATCCGCAGTCTGATGGCATGGTAGAGAGGCACAACAGAACCATTAACCAGTACCTCTGGATGTTGGTAGATGAGAACCAACCAAACTGGGATAAACTGGTATAATTTTTCCTATTGGCCTACAGAAGTTTCCAACATGAGTCAACTGGTGATACGCCTTCAATGTTGTTAACTGGACAAGAGATGAAGTTACCAAGTGACTTGACAATTGGAAAACCTCCAGAAAATAAAATGGCTGTACTTTAGTAGTTGTACTTGTTAGTCCACGATTTTGTGAGGAACCGCCTAGGTTCTTGCTTAGGCTATTTGTATTGATGCCCCACGTCGACAAAATTGCTATTAGTCTAGTCCAGCAATTCCGAAAGTATGTTCCATGGAACACTGGTGTTCCGCGAAAGAGTCATTAGTGTTCCGCGGAAAGATCGCCCTGATGGTTCTCATTTTTATCCCATTCTTCCTTATGTATATGCGTGAATTCATACCGCGAGCGTTACGCGGAAATCGTAACCAGTGCTTAGAATAAATAATTTTGAAAGAAGGTCCAGGAAGAAAGGCTTTAAAATATAATATTTATTTTTACTATCATACTGTTATATCGACACCTACCTATAAGTTATCTTTTACCTAATATTTTACCAAAGTTAGAAAGTTATTTAAAACTTATTATTTCTTTTTTTATTATTATAACATGTTTTTTGTTCTTGTTTCCAGAATTGATTTTTATTGCTAATAAAAATATTCTCATGATAATTTAAATTTTTAATTGTTTAAGTAGGCAGTAGAAACATATGCCTAGGGTACCAACATGCCTTAATGCGGTCCTGGGTGTCGCACTCACTAAATGCATGTAAGAAATTTTTATTTTCTTTCACAGCCCGGTTCAAGTGTTATTCAGCGGTTGAATAGAGAGCATTTCCTGCTTTTCCCATTCCTTGCTTAAAAAAGTATATATTATTTTCAGATTTACACAGTCAAATACAGTCCAATAATACCCATTTTAAATTTATTAACGCTCGCGTATAATTCAATATATGCCTTAGATATTAAGTGTTATAATTTCAGAACCGCTAAGTTTACAGAATAAATGTATAAATTTTTTTTAGAGAATTTAATTTGCTTTATTTTTGGTTACTTGAAAATTTTACCTACAATGCACCTAGGCCGAGATATAAATCCATACAATCATAATTATTTGTATATGAGATTTTCCAATATGGCGGCCAAATCCGGGATCGATAGACCGTTCAAATTTACTATAGTGTTAAACACATCCAAACAGAGAATAAACGGTATTGCAGCTTGCCCCATTTATTTCCACCTACGCATATTAAGAACGACGGACGTACCGACTGGCCTAGTTGCAAAAAAAGTCTTCGTCAAGGTTGGGATTTTGTAGAGCGAGAGGAAAATAGATGCATTTATTTTGGTTAAGTATAAATAATTAAAAAACTACATAATATCTGATTATCAAATTAGGTGCATTCACTAGCTATTATCATAGTGATAATTATAATATAAGTTTTTTGTCCCAAAATATTCTTATAAGCCTGTTCTGTGCGCTAGTAATTGAAAATTTGCATTTTTATTGTTAAAATCACATTATTTTCATTGCAAGCACACAGAACAGATTTATAAGAAAATATTGGGACATAAAACATATTATAATTATCACTATGATAATAGCTAGTGAATGCACCTAATTTGATAATCAGATATTATGTAGTTTTTTAATTATTTATACTTAACCAAAATAAATGCATCTCTTTGCCTCTCACTCTACAAAATCCCAGCCTTAACGAGCCATAACTCCCTTCATTTTGAACCTAGCGCATTCATAAAAAAAACAATCTCTTTGTTTTCTTATAAGCTTCATTTTTGGTTTTTCAGAAACACAAATTTTTTGAGAGTACCCGAAGTTTTCGAGTTATTGGCGAAAATCCGTCCAAAAACATACAATTTTAACACGTTTTCCATCGCGAATAACTCAACAAATGTCGATATATGGGAAAAAGTTAATAGAACATTTTTTACTTAAAATTGCTTGAAAACCTTCAGCGATTGGCCTCAAAAAGTAACGATAACTATCTACCCAGCTTCGCAAGTGCAATGAAATTTCTTGAGAGCTAACGTTGTAGTTTTTTTTAAATCGTCCACATTTCATATGGTTTTAAGGGTTTTTTCCGGACTTCGGTAACATTTTCCTTTAATTGCCAAATATTCAGTGCACACTTCTTATACGTAACCTTCCACGAAAAGAGAAACTTGTAACCTTCACACTGTTGTCGTGAAGTCCACCCAATTTTTTTTTAAAATTATGCTGCTATTTCAAAATTAAAGTCTTTAATTAATTTAAACTTTTCCCCACATTTTAAAAATTTACAGTAGGACGTTATCTCACCCGCTTGTTATATCTGGACAGGTCTATTAGAAACAGTATTTCTATCATTGCTGACTGAACGTAAGGAATGTGTCCCACTGTTTAAATGAAAAGTTTAGGTCAAAATCTTTTTTTTTCTTGTCATACTCTGGTATACCTAAATTATAGGCCATATTTTGTGTATATATATATTCCTGTAATAAATACTTTGTTAAATATTTTTTTAAATTTTAATTTAACAAATTTTTCTACACATGGGAGTGTCACTGTTTTGCCTTTTCCCAACTTCCTCCCGCTTTTTTTAATTTTTAAAGTACTTTTCTACTTCTCGTTCGATATACATTCAGTTTTGTGTCATTTTATTTGAATTCAATGGCCATACAAGTGACGAAGTATATATTAATCTCATAAAATATATAGCTATAAATTTACATTACCATTCATATAATGTATGTCAATATTTAACATATTAATACAAGAGACAGAATTGTTTACGTTTTTGGCCGATCCAAGATCGTTCCATCCTTGTCGTCCGTCTTTTTCTTCCGAACGGCACGCTTGCCAGGCTTACTGTGAAATTGAAGTCTTGAATACCGTAAGAGATGTTCAAATAATTTGACAATTTCAACGAATCTGATTCATTTTAATACTAAAATGTTATTTAAAACAGCTTCTTGGTATAAGTAATCTATTGTATTGCCTTATTGCGTTAATAATATATGGTAAAAACCATAGACAACCGAAAATGCACTGTGCCTTGAGATATAAATCTCAACATCGGCAACGTCGTCTGATGAATTTTACTCGAGTTTTACGACAATCAATGGAAACAAATTTGCGAGGTTGCCGCAATGCCACAGTTTGTACTTGTGTTTTCTTTAGTGTATTCTACCAATCTTTGTATTTATTGTCATTTAGGTGAACAATAACTGTGTAACTATGATGCATTCTTGTATAATTTGTAAAAGGGTGATCATTTAAGTCCGGAAAATGTTACTTTTCATCGGTAAGTAATGTAAATATTTTTAAGGTTACCTACAAGTTTTAACAGCTTGGATTTGCCAGGGGCGGCGTTGAAACTAAAAATGAACTTTTTATATTGCTGCAATAATTAATCAATCATTATTTCATTAATTTTTATTATGTAATTTATATGGTACATAATCAATGTGCGATATTTATTTAAAATTATTTTTATTCTGTGTGCAACCGGACAAGGATATGATTTTTGAAAAAATCACATATCACAAAAATCACATAATGAGCATGCATAGACTTTTCCAAGTCTGTGCATGCTCCAAGCAGTCGGTAAATATTCATTGAAAAGGATTTTCAAAATTTTGTGCAGCTATGGCATTACTGTAATTTTAATGAGGTTTGGGGGTGGGTAAATAGGGGTTAATTTAATCAAAATCCGATGGCATTGATATTCACTGTTATTTGTACTTAGGACAGTATAAATTTCGAACGCCATCCGATTCCAATGATTTTTAGTGTTTTTTTTTTAAAATTTTTGTTGAAACAATCGAAAAATAGTGTTTTGCGGCGACTTTTGAGGGGTTGTTTCTCCGAAACTGCCTATCAGGTTCGGATGGCAATGTTTTCCCAATGTTTGGTGGTGTCAATAAGTATGCTCACCAATTTGGAGCGGTTGCCTCATAACTTTTTTTCTTGATTTTTTTTATTCGCTAATGCAAAAATGGCCCATGTGTTTCGGCTGGCAAAAAAATTTATTATATAATACCCTAATTATATTACCTTCAATGCTACCGCATATTTATCCGTTTTCTTTGACAGACATTTTTCGATTTTGTCCCACCCCCATATCGCCGCCCCTGATCATTTGGGGTCATTTTGGCCGCTACGAGGGGGCTCTGTACTACTCAAAGGACCAGATTACCACTCGCCATCCGGTTGCCTGTCCCACATCGGCTTGACGTGCCATTTCCTTAACTAAAATCACATGACAAAGTTTTATTGCAGTTACTAACTATTATCTTAATGTACACGAATTAAACTATGCTCTGAATGTTTTCTATTTTCATTTGATTTATTGCAACATTCAGATACAGGGTATTCAGTATTTTTCTTATGTAACTATGCAGTTTACCCTAACTCATTCATTAAAGTAGACATGCCACTGGATGGGCTTTGATCACACGAAGCGGCGTTGCCGAAAGGACACCGTCGCAGCAGCTGTCTTTTTTCTCTCTCGCACTCATTGCAGTTTTTAGAACAATAATAGATCGACTCTTCCAGCATTTTATGAATGAACCGTTGGATCTCCCTGTATTAATATGTCTTATGATATTTAACGATATATCTAAATTTAACTTTTTTATAAATTAGAATTCAGTGCATTTCTGTTTCTTTATTTTGATTTTTGGTTACAGATTGTTTACTACCATGCTACTACTATACAGACGTCACACGCCATGGTGTAGGATATTATATAGATTTAAAATTACTAGAAAATGAGGCCCATTACCACAAACGGGATGTTCAAGAAGCTGTACAGAGGTCAGTACTGCTGGTGGGTACAAATGCAACTGAAAATACAACAGATGAAGTATCAATACCACCACCAAAAAAGGTAGATATATGCTTACATGCGAGCTTACATATAAAAGTTTTTTTTTTCAAGTAAAAGAAGTGAGTTTTTCACAAAGCTGTAATAATATCTATGCAGATCATGTATTTAATTAAATGTAAATTGAATGACGCCGGGACGTTTTAATATTTATAGTTGTGTATTTAATGGAATATAAGCAAACATGATAGTAATTTATTATTTGCAGTAGCATTATGAATGCATAATAGATATATATATATATATTATTAGCAATTTACCAGAGTAAAATAAATAATTAATGTTATTCTTCTGGTATTGCATTATTCATTGATAAGTGGCAGTAAATAAATATTTCAAATATCAGTAACCAAATAATAAAAGACAATAACTCTCTTTATTGACAAACCTACTAATAAATAAATTAATTAAATAATTTGTTTTGGAAACTATGAATCCTTATGTAGGTAATAAAATTAGATACTTATAGTACCCGTCAGAAAGTAAATCATATTCGTATAAATTCGTGGAAAAGTATTCGTATGAAAGGTAAACTCTTTGTTTGGATCCGCCGACTGCTCAAGATATCGGTTTATTGCATCGGATTATTGCCTCGTCCTAAATAAACAAACCAAGCCAGGGTCGGGTAAAAACCAAGTCCGACCCTGGCTTGGTTTGTTCGTGTAAAGTATAAGTGGTGAAAAGTAGTAAATAACATGTAATAGAGGCAGAAAACTACATTCAAGAGATTATACCAAATATAGTGGGATTCAGCTAGTCTATCGAAAATGTACAGGAGGAAGAAGATGATTTAATGTATTCAGTAATGAGCGACACTCAACGCTGATCTGCACGTTTACGCCCTACATTAAACAACAATTTCTTCACGAAAAATTGCTGGAATCGCTACGAAAAAAATCAGTGTATAGCTTGAGCTTTCTATTTATTAACCAGACAAGTATACATTCGAATGTATACGTTAACTAGAACGGCTGCTACGCGTTAGAAAGTAAATGTCTCGTATCTCGGCTTCTATTGGTCCTACAGTAATTTTTTTCAATTGTTACGTGTTACGGGTGTTTCGTTAATGAAAATTACTTTGTTTATGAAAACTTCTGAGATTTGGAATGCTGTAAGATATTGATTGCTCTTGCCTACCGATTGCAATAATTTTCATCATGCGCTGTGACAGGCTAGGGTGCGTTCTGTAGTTTCAAATTAACAGTGTTGAAATAGATCGCCATTTTAAAATTTTTCAATGGGGCTCACCGCATTTTGTTAAGCATTCTAATGGCTATATAAGACACCTATTTCAACAAATTCAAAAAAGTGTTTCCTATATTTTATCATATTTTTTTATTTTTTCACATTTTTTTTAACTTTACACTAAATATTGCAGCGAAAAATTTTTTACTTTTTTTTTAAATGCTTAATCCGCTGAACAACTTTTTCTCTAAAATCATTACTTTTTCAATTATTGAGAGAAAAGTACCGTTTTCAAAATTATTTTGCTATAAAAAACTATAACGCGTATCTCGCCCATTGTAACTTTTTTAATAGCTTAATATATACGTTAAGATCTTTCATTTAAGCCCTATTTCAGCGGGGTCCGTCCAAAGTAAAGTCCAAATCCACGTGTTTTTCTCTTGGCACCCCTACTAAAATAACTCATAAGAAAAATCAATAAAAAGTATTTTTAACACGTTGACTGCCGTGCGCGGATAAGTCGTAGTTGGCCGTCTGTTGTTAGTCGCCCACCATGAGTTATCTCGTTTTTGAGGGACTCTTTTGCGGCGCCCAGAACGAGTTAACTCGTTGGATTTGCATAGGGATCTTAGACTCGGGGCGACTGTAAAAGGTTAGTACATAATACGTGAGCATCAAAATGGTGTAGATTTCGCGAGAAAATCGCATCACTCGTTGTTCCTGATTTAGTGGTGGCAATGTTCCGGTCGTTATTCATATCTAAACCGAATTTCTCACGAAGAAAGTGAAGTAGTGGCAAGGACGCATCCTCCGCAAAAAGATCATCAACCATTTGGATCACATTCGAAAGCCCAATCCAGATATATCCAGCAGGATATGCATGGGTAATATTGTATTCTGGTTAATTCCGATTCTGTCATGATCGTTTATAAATTATATCAAAATTGCTTTCCGCTTTAGAACACTTGTGGGGGATCGTTGCCCAAGTCAAAGCTGCCCAACTCAAAGCTGATATCTCTGTTTCTCTCTCCCTTCCTCATCTGTCATATGCTTTATCTCACTTGCGAGACGAAAATGTTATAAAATGTGTCGCGACCATGAAAAATCACTATCATGCGGCTAAAGAAGTATTCACTTCAAAAAGTGCTTGAACATTTCTAGTTATTGTGGTATTCTTTGAGCATTGTTCTACACATAAAAGAGGCTTTTCTTTTCGACGACGATTTTAAGTGGTACATACGCAACAGGCCCTTGTTGATCGTTGTTTTTTTTTCTGTTGCTGGTATACTTTGTAGGTAATGGAATTTTTCTGGCGGATTTTGGCTAAATTTTGGCATTTTGTTACCAAGAAGCGTGGAAACAAACATATCTCGATGTATGCATTGTGTATATATATTTCGAGAATATGTAAAGCATTTGATACATGACATTCCCGCGTTGTAATTCTCGATTATATTTAGGTTTTAGTCACTTTTCCGTTTCTGCTACGAACTTCGACTATTTCTACCTTATGCATGTTTGAAATTGCTAGTAAGTACTTCGATTATCTTTCCACTTACACTCAACTACCGGTTTTTGTCTTTGCCACACACAAGTTATGTGTTCAAGAAGAGATCTCTCGTAAGCGTTTTTTTTCCAAAAAAAAGTGAAATGTGGGACAAAATGCGAAAAACAATGTTTTCCAACATATTTTGATTCAATATTTTGATATTCATATCGTGGCGTCCTCGGACCCATTTTCTCGAATGAGGCGTGGCAGTCAACGTGTTAAAATTATGTTACAAAATAATTTTGTGAAATGCGAAAACAACTATTGACTGCTATTTGGAATTAATACTGGCGATGGCGGTATCTTTTTATACGAATAGTTTTGACACAAATAATTTTTATACGAATATGAATTATTTCTGGCGGATACTATACATAAGGTGATCCATATTATAACGATTATTATTGAACTTCCGGACAAATTTAACGCACTACTATGAATTTGTCTCATGAGCCCTGTCAAATGTACAACATAATTTCGTTGTTGGCACTCTCAAAAATGTTGCGTTTGAATGCTGTGCACGAAGAATAGAATGGGCGCCATCGCTAACACTGCAATTTATCTAATAAACCATTTGGATTAGGAAAAACATTTTATACAAAAAATATTGCTACATAAATTCTGCATAAAAAACTTTATTACAAATTTTTATGTAGGGCTTATCGTTTTTCAAAATGTTTACTTTTATAGTTTCCTAAAATAAAAATGAATATGCATGTCTAAGTATGAGGGTTTTTTGCCTGTGCATATTCACATGTTTGACATTATTTCTAGGGCCACTGGACAATAATAATTATAAGTAATATATTTCAAACACTAATAGATTAACAAATAAATTACACGGAATGGAAATTCATCACATCTTTATAATTAATTTCCTCAATTCGCTATATTTTAATCTATGTACTATCCTTTAATCAACTCTATATACTGTAAAAAAAGTGGGAGATGGGGGTATTTGTTAATCTATTAATGTTTATAATGGGTTACTTATGATTATTATTGTTGTCTAGTGGCCCTAGAAATAATAACAAACATGAATATGCACCGGCAAAACCCTCATTCTTAGACATAAATTTTTGAAAACTAAAAAAGTAAACTTTTGAGAAAACGAAAAGTAAACTTTTGAGAAAACGGTTAGTCCTACATAAAAAATTACAATAACCTTTTTTGTGTAGAATTAATATACCTAGTATATTTTCTATATTACTTTTCTATATTATCATTATCAATGGTTATTTAGATAAATTGGAAAATGTTTCCGATGGCGATCATTTGGTTTTTCGCGCGCAGCACTTAATCGCATCATTATCGAGAGTGCCAGCATCAAAATTATGTTTCTTTAAGGTCAAACAAAGAGACCACTACCACACGTGCATCAACCAAAGATCCCACGGATGTACATTTGATCGGGAAACTATAGTATATTATTAAAAATTTAATCTCTAGCATAGTACATGAATGCGAGGTCGGTCGTAATATTCAATATTACGTACTTGAAAGCAAGTAAAAACATTATATTTCAATTTATTTACATGGCCAATTTGGGTTAGTTTTTTTAGACACCCTGTAGGCTCACAAAACATTCTCCTACATTTGTGTGTTTCTTTAGTTAGTATAAACAGCATATTAAAGATTCTAGAAAAATCTAGTGAAACCTAGAATTCCATGTATCCGGTGCCACGTCCTTTATCCAGGAGTTTATTTGAAGGAATCACATATAGGCCAGTCATATATAAAGGCGCAAACTAACGGCTAGTTCTGATTTTTTAATATGTTGTTAGGATCACTACCAGTAGTGTATATCCAAGTTTGCAGCTTCGACAGACCTGTGCTCACTTCGTAGAACTCGAAAACCCGCGAAATTTTCGCACTTTTCGTTTTTCTCACTGATATAGTGAGAAAACTATGCGTTTGTTCATAAAGCATTTTTATTACGCATTTCAAAGTAGATTAAATTTGCTACAATTTGAGATCAGAACTAGCTCTATAGGTATAATATTTACCAAGCTACAGGCCCTACAAAAATTGGCAATTTTTTCTAAAAAAGTAAAATTTTAAGATTTGGTCAAGTCAAATCGGGGGTCAAATCGGGGAAAATTTTAAGGGTAAACTAATAGGGGAAGATATAGCGAATGTAATTAGCATTAATTTAAGCACAGGACGTCCCTAGGCCTGCAATTTTTCCAAAAAATTGAAACCCATATATATCTACAAGAAATATGTATGTATTTAGCCTATTAATAATATATTTAAAATGTAAACCAACATTTTTATTTATTCCTATATTATGTATACCATATACATATATGATATACAGTGGCAGCTCATATAAATATATGATATACAGTGGCAAAAATCCAAAATCTAACTCCGAAGATATGTAATGAAGTAAATTTGTAGTGCGTGAAGAAATTAAAATAACTTGTTATTTGTGTGACTGTACCGTGTTGCAGGTTATATATATATATATATATATATATATATATATATATATATATATATATATATATATATATATATATATATATATATATATATATATATATATATATATATATATATATATATATATATATATATATATATATATATATATATATATAAAAATCTGTATATGTTTCGCATTATAGTAAAATTTGTCTAAATATGAAATAAAGTAAATTGCTGTGCGTGAAGAAATTAAAATGTAAGTTGTATGTTATACTTGGACATTTTTTGGATTGGACAATGCTTGAATTGTGAAGAAAGTATCAGACCTACTGACGTTGTTCTTTGCTTAAATTGAAACTAATTACATTCGCATACAACATCTTCCCATATAACTTTACCCATAAAATTTTCCTCGATTTCGAGGACGAAAGTTGACGAAATCTTAAAATTTAAATTTTTTGGAAAAATTTTTTGGCCAATTTTTGGAGGGCTGTATCTTGGGTCTCAAATTGTAGCAAATTTAATCTACTTTAAAAACGTAATAAAATGTTTCGAACGAACAAATGCATAGTTTAGAAGATATAGTGAAAAAAACGAACAGTGTACGAAAATTTCGCGGTTTTTAGAATGCGACGAAGTTAACACAGATAACAACATTAAAAAATCAGAACTAGCTGTTAGTTTGCGATTTTAGCGATTTCTACTGTACTAGGTATTTGACTGGCCTAATAATATTTTATTTCATATTAAAATACTCGTACATATTTAATTCCAGTATATTATTCAACGGTTTAGTAAAATATTCTTAATATGTTAGTTAAGGCCTTAATTTGCTCTATAATCATACACTTTTTATATTTTATTGCTGACAGGAATAGTTATGAAGTCCGGTGAGTATTGCTCGCTAGTATTCTTTTATGTTTCTATGTGAAATATTAGATTAGAATTAATTTGTATATTAAATCATTTATGTAGGTACCTTAGACGCAATTTATGGTGACGCTGCGCGAATAACCAACTTTGGCTATACACCGCCTGCCAACATTGAAATTGGAAGGGAAATTGCATCTGATCCTTTAACGACTCAGTGGCGTAACTGCGAGGTGTACGGACGTACCTAAATACAAGTGTTTCCGATTGCGAACGTTAAACAATTTCTTATCGTTAAGAAACGTCTTCGCATCAGTGCAGCAAACCTTATAAACCTACAATTAAACGTCAAGCACGTGAAATAGTTTTCAATGTTTATAATTATTTGAACCCATTCCAGATTTTTTTATTTTCCAATATTACTTGCGTTAAATAATACAGGTAATAGATACATCACACAGTAGAAACATTAGGGGAAAGCTGGATTTTTGCAAGAACCGTCCTTTTGTGGTTCTCAACATCCCAAGAGTCTCCAGCGATACATGCGCCGCTAAAAATGTTACGTGGGTTCAAAGGTCACGATAAATAGCGGATAGCTAATATCTCATGAACGGTAACTTTTATCGAAAAAAGTTATCAAATTATCAAATAGTTATCAAATTTGAGGCTTAGAAAATTGCATACAAAAAAACATGTTCTTCCTTTTTTTCGTAAGACCAACGGTTTTCGAGAAAAATCGATTCATAAAGTTGTAACGTACAGTATATATATATATATATATATATATATATATATATATATATATATATATATATATATATATATATATATATATATATATATATATATAATATATATATATATATATATATATATATATATATATATATATATATATATATATATATATATATATATATATATATATATATATATATATATATATATATATATATATATATATATATATATATATATATATATATATATATATATATATATATATATATATATATATATATATATATATATATATATATATATATATATATATATATATATATATATATATATATATATATATATATATATATATATATATATATATATATATATATATATATATATATATATATATATATATATATATATATATATATATATATATATATATATATATATATATATATATATATATATATATATATATATATATACATATATATATATATATATATATATATATGTATATATATATATATATATATATATATATATATATATATACATATATATATATATATATATATATATATATATATATATATATATATATATATATATATATATATATATATATATATATATATATATATATATATATATATCAACTAAACTACATAAAATCATATATATCAACTATCATATATATATCATATATATATATCATATATCATATCAACTAAACTACAAAAAATTGTATTCAGTATCATCATAAATAAAATTCAGTAATATCATAAAAGAATTATTGTGCATACAATAATATAGTATAGGTCAAGATGTTAGCCATTTTTGCATTTACTTTGAAAATATTTTCGTCTATTTTACTATGAAAATTCCGTATACATTTATCTTTAAAAAAAAGCGGCAACGCCGCTCAGCTCCTTGTTGACAAGCAAATATCGAAAGCATATATCTCTTTTTAACTTATTACGTGCCGTCTTTTTTTATTCGGCATGACGCACGTTTAGGAAATTGTAATCGAGTCTGGCAGTGGCGGGTTGGAAATATGTTTAATGGAAAATATGGAAATACGGAATATGATTTGACGAGTATTTTACTGCATACAGAGATCATCCTCATCGCGACAAGGAAGAATTAATTGGTGGATATGTGTTCGGATTATACAGACGCATCAAAGGCAATCACATATACACTTTTAAGAGAAGAAAAGACAAGATCGATTAAATTATATAGGTTGCCTCGTAACTTACAATCCGCCCGGGCGACGTCATATTTGTATAAATATTTGCTAATATAATGTATTATATTGTCCTATCAAAAATCTCAAAATATAATCATATAAGGCAAAAGTTACGGGGTAACCCATCTAATTTAATCGATCTTGAAGAAAAGATACATGGGTGTGTACAGCCACCAAAACCAAAAAGCGGTCGAAATAAGATTAGTAGTGGAAGGAGATGCCAAAAATGCGATACATAGAATGGTCCGCGGTTGAATTGCCAACTTTATTTGCCGGTATTTAAAGCTGAAGAGTAGGACTAAAACAATTTGAAAAGCTTGGCAATCCATTTATATATAAAAAAAAGTTAAAGGTTTGCTAAGTTGTTCCATATTTAGAGTGGCTCACTTCAAATTATTAGTAGTATATATGAGAATAATGAAATAATGGATAATTACACAAATATAAGGACATAACCTAACGTTGCACTTTGCATTACGTCATAGTAGATAATAATATACAAGCTTCAAATCGTTGTAACATTAGCCCCTAGCCTGTCTGATATAGTGTTTTCGTTTGATATGCAAACTAGCGCAAAATATTGTGAGGCATTTTACAAAGAAAACCCGTACCATTTTACAAAGAAAACCCGTATCATTTTACAAAGAAAGACCGTACTATTTTACAAAGAAACCCCTTACTACAAAAGCGGTAAATCACATCACTATGCAATACAAAAGTATATTTAGTGTAAAATTGTATACCGCCACAATTTATTGTGAATAGAACTAAGTTCTCCAGTCCGCGACTTACCATATCGGTCGCTAACCCTCTTCAACTCATATAAATCCCATTTCCCTTCTCGATCACTTATTATGAAAACACTCGAGCACGCCTTTTACACTTCACGTACACGTTCGATGCCGCGTTGTAAACACCTACCTAATACGGTGAAGGACACAATAACCCATCGAACACCTACAACTGCCACTGAGACAATAACAAAAAATATCCGTTAAACAACCCGCGAAATTATACCTATATGCGTGCGCCACCACCCTATAGATGTATTTCAGGGATACGAACAGATGAAACGTTCGCTCGGAAAAAATAAAAAGAAATACACTTGCTGAAATTGCATCCATTTGCAATTTGTGTTTGATAGTTATAAATTAAATTGAGTTAACATTAACGTTTTTTATTTTATTTCCTATATTAGGATAATTGCGCGCGCCACTGAGCACCACATTTCATTAGTTTGCATATCAAACGAAAGCGCTATAGTAGCATTATACGCTAGGTTTCTATTCTATCCGATATCCGAATTCTATTCGAGAGGAAGGTCATCCAAATTATTAGCGGTTTGACATTGTTATAACACTTCGGGGAATATGATTATGTCAAGTTAAGGGAACGGACAGGCAAATTAATGGGACCTAAACGATACCATTAACAAGCATAGTAGGTACAAGCGGATGTTACTCATAAAGATTATGTTTTCGCGATTCCAAACAGGAAAATTATTATAATACAATGAGACAGTCCAAATCAATGATCAGAAAATGACAATTAGGATAATATGGACGAACATTTAAAACAACGTAATAACGCGCCACCCAAACAGGCGTAATTTGCCAGACGCCCCTAGATTTTATTTGGTAGAACCGTTGCCGTTGGTAGACTTCGACATACTGTTATACACGCTGTTGAACACTTCGCGGCTATTTCCGCGAAAATTGTAATGTTACTAATATTTGTTAGAATAATTATTAATAATTTCTTAATTACTTAACGCTTTCGGGGCCAAATCCTTCAAAGCTATAGAAAAAACTGTTTTTTGCTCTCGTTGTATTTTGTAGTATTTGTGGATTTTTATGTATAAAAGAACTCTTAAAAAAATGGATGTCCATTGCAATGAACAAAGGCAATCTATATTGGTGGAGTTCAGCAGCGAAAGTAAATTATAATACAAAAAAAGTGTAACTACCAAGCTATTATGAAATTTTAAGAAAATGTCTGCACTAAACTTTTCAAATATTCGGCAAAATGACCATAACCATCGAATCTGGCGTGAAATTCTGGGTAATATATATATTATATAGGTACTGCAAATTTTGGAATACTAGATTTACCTACTTTATAATATTTGGTAATTTTTCCACGTCTTGTCACTCGAATTCAATCGTGAATTCATAATTAACGTACAATTTAAAGCGAAAACGTATTCTAAAATATTCGTTCTAAAACTTCTGTAAAATAATTCCTGTTTATTTTCCTATTTATCTGATGGTAAACAATTGAGCGACAGACGTAAACAGTTGAGCGCCAGAATTAAAAAAAAATACGTGCTCGAGCATATTTAAATATACATAGTAATACGCGTGTATAATATATAAGGCGTTTTTATAATTAATAGACGTTGACATTGAGAACAAATAACGATTTGCGTATGCAACAAACAGGCGCCATTTTTTTAAAACTTTGGTAGGACTTTATAGCAAATAACGATGGACATAACACAAATGACGATGGGCAAATACAAGGACATTGAATTATTGATGTGATGCTATTTTACAAACTACTGTATATTGTGTAATAGTTATTTACGATATACGGATCGTAATATGAATTACGATACGCGGAAGTTGTCAAACGAGGTCGAAGACTGAGTTTGATGACCCAGTAAGTATCGTAATATGAAATTACGATACGAATATCGTACAACGTTTTATCTATTATCAACAGTTTTAATTTTATAGAGAAATGTGTAGTCATATAAAATAATCCATTCGGCGAAACCAATTAAAAATATTTTTAGTCAAGTAGGTGTATTACAACTATTACATATCTGTCATTGTGAAGTTTCATGAATTTTAGATTTTCAATGTTACTCCATATACTGTGAAAATGAGCTCAGATGTAGAAAGTATGGTCTCGGACATTGAGATGGCAGCAAATACAGTTATTTAAGAATTAATTCCGGTAAAATCTCGACAGACATGAGAATTTTGATTTAGGGAACATAAATCATATCTCGGAAAAGATTTTGTTGGCGTATTTTTACGGTAAAGCTGAAAAAGAGAAGCCATATTCTTTATGGACCCATTATTCTACGTTATAATGTACTATTAAATTGATTAATAAGGTGGATATTAGCAAATATGCCCAGTTACTGGGTTTTTAAAGCGAGCGAGGTAACGCTTAGGTTTACATTACCACACTGGTCTAGTAAAGTGTCCCTTTATGACATTGATGACATTACGATATGTCATGTGTCGTAATGTTTGTCATTACACGTTGATGGGCTCGACGAGATGAAGAAAAGGCAGAAATATTTGCTGATCACTTGGCAAATACATTTCAACCACATGAGCCTTACTGGCGTAGACGAGATACCACAAATTATTAACAGAGATGGCACGATAATTAAGCCAACAACACCTGCTGAGATCACCAACACTATCAGAAACAATCTCAGTACAAAGAAAGGTCCAGGTTATGATCTTATAACTGCACAAATACTTAAGGAGTTGCCCCGCAAAGGCATCATGAAACTGACGCATCTATCTCTTCAGTGCAGCACTACGACTCCGATACGTGCCAATACAATGGAAGTACTGAAGTAATAATGATTCCCAAACCTCGCAAACCTCCTGAAAATAGAACAGCATACCGACCAATTTCTTTATTGCCGATTATATCCAAACTGTTAGAAAAGCTCTTTTTGCAGAGACTCAAACCAATCACTGAGGAAAAGCAGCTTATTCTGTCCCACCAGTTTGGATTCCGTAATAAGAATTCAACTATGGATCAAGTGCATCGAATTTCGGATGTAATTGAGAGAGCACTAGAAGAGAAAAAGATCTATGCAACGATATTCCTAGATGTGGCCCAAGCATTCGACCGAGTGTAGCATCAGGGCCTGGAATACAAACTAGAAAAATATCTGCCACGACAAATGAGCCAAATTCTTGATTCATACATTACTGAACGTCACTTCAGAGTTAAATATGGAGAAGAATATTCTGACCTCAAGCAGATTTGTGCTGGAGTACCTCAAGTCAGTGTCCTTGGACCTGTTCTCTACATGCTGTACACCAAGGACATCGCACAAAGCGACGGAGTAGTTACAGCAACATTCGCCGACGACACTGCTCTGCTCGCTACTGACCAAGACAGTGAGCCACGAACAGCCTTCAAACAGCAGCCAACAATGTCAACACTTGGACAAAGAAATGGCGCATCAAACTAAATGAGGCGAAATCGATTCACGTCAATTTCACCAACAAGAAATATGACTATAATACTCCAGTGATTTTCAACCAGCAAAGAATCCCAGATACCCGCAAAGCAAAGTATCTAGGCATGGCCCTAGATGCAAAACTTCGATGGAAAACACACGTGAAGAAGAAACGTGAGCAATTAAACCTCAAATTTAGAGAAATGTATTGGCTCCTCGGACGTCACTCTGAGTTGTCAATACACAGCAAACTGCTTATCTACAAACTAATTCTGAAGCCCATATGGACTTATGGCATCCAACGCTGGGGATGCACTAATAAATCCAACATTAAATTAATTGAAACGTTCCAGAATAAAGTACTTCGAAGCATCGTCAAAGCGCCGTGGAACATTCGCAATGAAGACATCCATCGTGACCGGAATATGCCTATGGTTAAAGATGAGATTAAGAGGTTTGCAGGCAAACATCAGAGGCCTCGAACCTCGAAAACGTCGAAGTGATATTAGCATAATATGTCCATCACATGAACCAAGTTATTAGTGTTCTGTGGAGTGTGTCACTGGATACTCATCTACTGATCAGCTAAGTCTAGTTATTAAGAAAAAATTGTTAGATAGATTTAATCTAGTTACAATGTTCAACGTCCATAGGGCGTTTTTCTAAAAAAAAAATTACATGTTGATAATAGATAAAACATAATAGCTATGTTGTACAAAAAATGAGGTAACTAAGTACGGTTCGATAATAATTATTTGTAAAATGCGTGTAAAATGAGTTAAATTAAATTAAGTTCAAGCCTATCTACTAAATTCATATGGTATCTCGCATAGTTTCAATATATTATAGGTATGTTTAATAAAAGAATGTGCCACACAACTTGATTAGTGCTGCCAGTTTCAGCCGATATCTCAAAAGCTACAGGTATTCAGAAGAGTAAATTCTTTACAGAATCTTCATGTGCATATTTTGCTTTATCTGCAATAATTGCTGAGATACGTTTAATAAACATGATTTATATTTATAAACGTTACACGTGATCAATGGCTATTTTGTGGCAATAATTAACAACCCCAAATAAACAACCAACAAATTCCAACAAATCTCTTCTTATTTTTGATGATATATACCTAAGGGCGTTTTCATATTGCGCGATACGATATCGTTACCATCAGACGACACGATATCGGGGCACGCAAAATTATATGGAAACATATGGCACGTTTTCACACTGTCCGGTAAAGACAACGATATCGGAACATCGTCCGCGGTATAGGACAATCATGGAATGCAGCGCTCCCTGTTAGCTGTCGGACGACAAAATCTATTTATATACTGATATGTGAACACGTAAGCAGTAGGAAAATACCACCAATTGTGCAAAAAGGTTACAAATATGATGTATGTTTGATTGAACTAGTGGAGTCAAAATCCTATTTATGAGATAAAACTATGCCTTCTATGGGCCATGATTATATTGACCGCTGGTCAAGGAAGGCGCTGGTCGTCACGACCTGTCGTATAGTGTGATAGCGTGCGCGATATTCTCGACTGTCGGATGTCGTTACTCTCCAACGACAACGATATCGTATTGTGCAATGTGAAGACGGTGTGAAACGTGAAGGCTCCGGCAACAGGATTGAACTATTTTAAAGCTTGCTGTGGGGAAATAAATTGAACGATTCAAACAACCGGTACTGAAACACGAACTTTACTGTTGGCAATTTCTTATTGTTTGTAAATCATTTATTTAAGATGTCCACCATGCTGATTGACACACATTTGCAAGATCTCCTAAAATTTTCCATAACACTTCGAAACAAATCTTGGTCAACTCCGTTTACCTCTTCCCAGGGCTTTTAAGTCGTGTATTGTCTGAGGACGTATAGTATACTTTTTGCCTTTAAATAACCCAAAAAAAAAATAATCTGGTGCTCTCAAATCCGGGGATCTTGAGGGCCATGGAATGTCACGAAAACGTGAAATGAGGCGACGCGACGTGTGAAAGATATTTTGCATTTTAGACACCAAAAATGTATATATGATAACCTTCAACTTTTTTGAAAAATATCGCTGTATATAGACTCTTCTCAAAAACGATGATTTTTTTACCATTTCTACTGGCCTAAGTCGTAGTTTCGTCTGCTTTTGCGCACGCTCTTATCTGGTGAAACCCAGAGCAGTGGAGACTGGAGACAGAGTACCGCATTCGTTTGAACCGACAAACTCCGATACGGCGGCCATATTTACTCCATGATACTCTAATACTCCATAATTAACGCCATAATAACTTATGGAAATGGCTCAGATAAATAATATTTTGAAACAATGGCTCAAAGAGAAAGAGATTTTCAAATTGGGGTCAACCGATGAGTAAGTCAGAACCTGCGCGATATCATATCTTCCGTTTATTGTATCATGCTACCTATACCTATCCAATTAGTTAGTTGGTAGACGCACGAAAATGAGGGATGATGTTTATAATATTTTTCCAAACGTTTACTACTACATTTTATGAGCATAATAAATAATATATATATCATTAGCAACAATGGTATCAATGTTTGTATTTGACAATAATATCTGTAAACAGTAAGAAACTTTTATTGTTGTAGTCATGCTTTAATTAATATGACCTTGTAATTAATAACAAAAGCACTCTAATTAGTTACAATAACTTCTTCATAGATATTTATTATATTGTGTACTGTCATTTACTTAATGTCGTAAAATATAAGTATTGAGTGCACGTCCCTCAATCAACACTACGGATTAAGAATAAGGAACACTTGTGATGAAATAACAATATAATCCAGTTCAATTAACAGCGGCAGTAATACACTAATTCGTCGATGCCAATCGTGTATTGAGGTTGGTGGAATGCACTTTGAGCATTTATTGTAATTTTGCTGTATTTATTTTCATACATACTTGATGGTTTTTCTTTTGTTGTGTTTTGTTAAATTTTCATAAATTTGCTCTTTTCAATATTTTTTAAAATTATTTATTTAATATTAATGTTTAAGTTTCTTGATATTTTTTCTGAATAAAAATGATACAATGAGACTAGTTATGATTCAAACAAAAAAAAAACCGTTACTGGGCGCGCTGTGGCACGATAATTACTTGCCACAGACCGCTGCCTGCCGCTGTCGCCACCAGCCCGCGCGCTGTGGCAACAAACACTTGTATGTTAGCGCGCGCGCAAAATTATCGATTATGTCCCTGTCCCTAGTTATATTGTATATAAGAATCGCCCTCATCTGTCACATGATTAAATTGTACCAAGAACAAAGACGCATTATCTTATTGACAAGCAATAACCAATGAAATCTTGATTTAATGAATATTTTCCATATCTAGGTTTCTGCCTTCGCAACGGGCGATATTCGATAATTTCCCTAGGAAAATATTCGATTGCCTTAACTACCGGATTGACGAAGTTGTAGTTGATATACCTAGTAGCATTTTTATTAACACAAAATGGGGTAAAAAATTATTATTTGCTGTATACCTATACTTTTATTAATTTCAGCATCATGTTTTCATGCCAACACTTGTATGATAGCGCGGAAAATGATTGAATATATCCCGTTCCCTAGTTATATTATATAATATAATATTCATATTATACAATACTTACTGCATAAGTATATTCATATAGGTACTTACCAGCCAGTGGCACGTAGCGCACTGCATATGATTTGGAAAAAATTAATATAGGCGAGGCCGAAAAGCACACTGAGCATGAATACTCTATATAGTAGGTAAATGGAAATCGTACCAAACAACGATTGGTTTTTTATATGTTGTTAATATGTATATATGTTAACGTATATATGTATATGTATATATGTTAATATGTTGAATGTGATGAAGTGGTAATGACAAATCCATTTTTTCCACCTGGGAAGCCCTCCGGATCATTGTTAAATTTTTGAAAACCATAAAATTTTCGAACTTTTTTCAGTTTTTCTCAAATTTTACCACAAGGACCTGTGTTACGGCAAAAGTCACTATGTACACTTTTTATGTAGACTAAATTTGCAACCAAATGAAGGCAATTTGGTCTCAATAGACCAGATAGTTTTTAAGATACTGTTCAAAGATTTGCAAAATTTCCCCCAAGAAAAAGAAAATTTTAGTTTTTTTTCATCAATGTTGACCACTAAGGACACATTTTACGGCAAGTCATCCACGTTATTAAAGTACACTAGATTTACAACAAAACGACACCAATTTGGTCTATGTAGATTTTTCTCAATCGCTTAAAATAAAGCGTGTACCAATAGGCGGCCTGCACATATTGATCGCGAGCGCCTCCCTCGGTGAATCATACAAGTTTTCACTAGACAACAAACTAGTTTGGTGTGGTGCTGTGCAAAGAAGTGAAAGTGTTGTGTATCAATACAAATATTTACAATAATTATTAGTGGAAATGAAAGAAAAATAATATATTTTGCTTTCAAGCAAATTAGTTTCTCACGTTTTTCCGCTGGGAACATAGAAAAGGGGAAAAATGGTTGGTTCCCACTTTTGTTTAGCAACACTATAAAAATGTGAGTAATAAAATGTATGTAAAGAGTAAACATCAAATGAAATTACCAGTTTCTCTTCACTTTATTTAACCAAATATCTCGTCTTGTACTTTCATGGGGTCTGCTAGGAAAAGTGTAAAATTTCACAGTTTCGTCAGTATTTCCGTAATTATTTTTACAGCCCACTACTACACAACAATTGTTTCCAGAGTATGATGAACGTATCCATACCGCAGCCGGGACACTTTAATAAGTTAAGAGTACAAAATAATTATAATCTACAAAACGTCTATTTTGTCAAATTGCAAATTGACTAGCAAGAACTTACTAGTTGGGGGCGCTGGAGTAAAATTCGCAGGTCGCCTAGCAGTGATAAAACTTTTGACGGAAATTGCGGCTTCGATGCATCAAGTTACACTTTACATCCCAACGCCACCGACACGTAGAAGAACTGCACGTTCTGCAGAAAATATCACAGCTGTACGAGCCAGTGCGGATTAATTTTCTTCATCATCTGTCAGTATTTTGCGTAAGGATTTGGGTCCAGTCGACATCCTTACAAACTGTTGCTGACGCAAGATTCAAAGCCTGCCGGCCATCGGTTGCGTCCTGAGTTTGCGGATTGGGCTCTGGAGCAGATCGAAGCCGATGAAGAGTTTTCGAAGAAAATCATCATCAACTGGTAAGTACGTCAAACAAACAAAATATGCACTATTGGGAAGAAAACAATCTTCGACAAGTGCTAGAGAAACAATTATACCCCCAAGGCCCAAAATGTTACTGTTTGGTGCGGTTTGTGGGCTGGCGGCATTATTGGGCCGTACTTTGTGAACAACAACGGCGAACGTGTTACCGTCAACGGGGACCGTTACCGATTCATGCTAACGGATTTTCTTTGGCCCCAATTGAATGATTTAGACGGATGCCAAGTAGTTCCAGCAAGATGTTGCCACTTGCCACACAGCGGCTGAAACAATCAATTTATTGAGGACGTGGTTTGATCTTCGCATTATCTCTCGCCATACCCCACGCAATTGGCCGCCGCGTTCGTTTGACTTGACGCCCCTGGATTTCTTTCTTTGGGGTTACTTAAAGTCACTCGGGTTTGCCAATAACCCCACAACAATCGAGCATCTGAACAAAAACATAACCCACCAAATTCAAGCAATACAACCTGATATGTTGGCACGAGTCATTAGATATTAAACCATCGTATACACGTCTTCAGGGCATCAAGAGGGGGACATCGTATCAAGAGGGGGATTTTTCTAACTTAAAAAGTTCGTTTTTTATTCAAAATTAATGTTCTATCACTGCTATTGGTCACCCTTTATGAATTGTTTATCAAACACACCCTTTCAATAAAGAGACCAAAGAACATTATCTTTAAAAAATGTGGGAGAGGAAAAAACCCAGATATCACCTACGGACGAATTCCTTCACGCATCAAGCATAACCGGGAATGGTACTGTTCCTTCGCGCCTTCAGTGCTTGTCATACAACCTCAGCACTTTTTAGTCAAGTAAAAATGAAATTTCAGGACAGATTATTTATATCTTCACAAGGGCGGCAGCTAAGGCAACATGAACATCGCCTGGTTGCCTCCAACCAGGGATGTCTACTCATACTCTTGAAGGTTACGGAAGGGTTAAACAGTTGTGGTTACAGGAAAGCAGGACCCAAATGCCCGGCTATTTGCAACCATTGCAGCGGCCAATCTTACGAGAACATACCAGACCTGATGTGTGACGCCATGACCTTCAGATGACGATTTCGACCTGCCTGAGCAGGTGTACTGTGGATTTAGAGAACCAGCCTGGTCCATCAAAGTTGTACAAAAAATACGATTAATAAAAATTAATTTCCCTCACAGTACTGTACATTATATACAGTGAGATGTTTCCTATTACTACATATACATTTTAAATGTTTAAGAAGAATTAAATTTATAATCTAATACAAACCCTTCTAATATTTGCTTACTTACCTGAACAACTTTTTAATAGTTATACCTCAGGAACAATCAGGTCTACATAGACCAAATTGGTCTCGTTTTGTTGCAAATTTAGTGTACTTTAATATCATATATGATGGCTTTTACCGTAAAATGGGTTCTTAGTAGTCAACATGGACGAAAACTTAAAAAAAAAAATTCTTTTTTTAAGGCAATAGGTATTATCTGTATCATTTTAAAATGCAAAAAAGTATTAAATATGCGGTGATCCTTATAAATAATTTTTCAGTAATGTGTTACTTCTTTGTTATTGTCATTACTTCTATATTTTGCTATTGAGTATGCTAATTCTGTATTATTTTCTAGAAATCCGTGAAGCTTCAAAAAACTCCCTTTGTACCAAACACAACACTCTCCACGAAGGATTTAATAGCGAAACATCTAGGTGTGAATATAACGCAGCACAGGAATTTAACCAGTGAGGTCTCAACTCAATCACCTTTACTTTATAATAATACTTCTCGTATCGGTTGGTATCCACCACTCCCAAGTGATGCAGATACAGACAGTGGACAGCAGAAGTTTAATCAGTCCCTTGCAGATCTCAACATCACTACATTAAAAACAGTAAGTTTTCAAATATTTTTTATGCAAATTTATTATCATATTTTGTTAAGTTTCATCTCGTGTTTTACTCCAGGTATGAATCAATCAATCTGTGTGTGTATAAGTCTGTGTTCCTGGGGGCAAATGCGGCCAAGAAAATAATACTATAATGCCCCCTCTCCCGCATAAGTTTGTGACTTCTAAGTAGAGATGTGCGATATGATACGATATTTCAGAGTATCCATACTTTTGTCTCGGATACTCGATATTTTCTGTGCGATACTTTGCAAGTATTGATACATTTGCCTGTATATCAATACCAAACGATCCTGGCAATGTTCCTTGGTTTGCATGCCTTTCTGATGTCTTTTTCTGTTGTTTTTCGTTCATTCAGTTGCCACGCCACGATCAGCAATTTAGTCCTCTACGGATTACTGATTACGGTTCAGTTTAATAATTTTAGCCCATATCGAAAATGTTATTTGAGTATCGATTGAGTATGATAATTTGAGTATCGATTTTTTTAACACGGTATTTGTCAATATTTGACACGGTACTGTCGATATTTTTTTTACTATCCGTATCGATACCAGGTATAGAAATTTTCTGAAGTATCGCACATCCCTACTTCTAAGCTGATCATTGTGGTTGGATTGATGGGTAGATATTATATTACGTTTACCTCTTAAATCTCTTTACTATTTCAGTTAAAGTATACTTTGGTTTATTTGGTAATATTTTACTTTTCATAACTGGTTGTGAAAAGTAAGACTTTTCCTAACGTCGAAGAGTTTTGAAAAGTAAAGTTTTCAAACAAAAACACATGTCAAAATTAGAAAAATGTTTTTGTTATTTATAAGTTTTCAGCCTTCAAATTGGATGAATTGAAAAAATTAATTAGAAAATTAAGGTGTTACTACAGAATATAGTTGTTAATAATAATAATCTGCCAATAATAGCTATTTATGCAAAACCAGTTGGGAAAAGTACTATTTTATGTAACCAGCGCTAGTGACTTTCGCAAAAGGATGCGAGTTAAACAAAATAGTGTTTCCCAACGTGTTTCATACAAGATTGTATCTAATTTTTTTATAAAAAATGTTAATAAGAATCAAACAAGAGTATTTGATGAAAAATAAAGAAACGTAATAAGTAACTTCTAAAATCACAATATAAACGCTTCACTTTGCCTTATTCTAAGCAGTTACCTATTCCTAAATTTGGTAATTGTATTAACAATACTAAGAGTGAGTACTATTAGAAATACTACCTGAAGTTAAATCGAGTGTTTTATGACTTTTATGATTGGCTGGCCATCACAAATATTATTAAACAGAAACGTTATTTGATATAACAGTGTGTCGTTCTTTAATAGCTTCAGGTACCTTTATGGAAATCTTTACATGATTCTTCATCCTAGAAGAATATTTTGCGTACTCCCCTTTGCAAAATTTATAAATAACGCGCGAGGTTTTATGAGAGCTACTGATTTGATGTGCATCGGGGAAATAGTACCACACAGCAGTTTTTGTTTTGACCATGCTGGATTTAAAATAAATACGAACACATTAACAGATACAAATTAAACTCTTAAGAATCCTTACCGTATTAAAAAAATTACTATACTATACATAAAATTACATTGAGTAGAATTCTTATTGAGCAAAAATTACTATACTACACATCAAATTGCATTGACTAGTAGACATTGACACCTGACCATAACAACAAAACATAACCTTGAACGTTTATGACACCCGGCAGTGTTGTGATTCACCGGTGTCATCAGTGTTTAAACTACCCTAAAAAAATTGTAGAGGTTTTTAGGTTACCTACGTAAAATACGTAAGTTTCTGACATTTATGTAATTTATGGTAATTTTTAGAAATTTATAGAGGCGGTTAGGTGAGAAATTCAAATAGGCATGTAATATTACCAAAAATTACCCAAATTTTTTAAATTTACATAAATTACGTAAATTACATGAATGACATAAATTACCGTAATTTTAGGGCTTCTCGTAATTTTACGATAATTTTACAATAATTTTTGTAACTTACAAATTGTAAGATTACCATTTACAACGTCATGTAAGTGTTACTTTACATGTCAAAATTAGAAAAATGTTTTTGTTATAAGTTTCCAACCTTGATCAGTTCATTTATGATCCAATTTATGGGTGTCCAAATATTTAGTTGTTAGGGCTCGTATATGCTGGGTGGTTTGAGTGAAAAAGCAATATATCGAGTGGAAGCAATATATCTACATTTTTCTACATTTAGAGATACATTATTGATGCCGAGCCAATTGTTTACAACTTTTATTTCAATTGCTATCTGATTTTTGGTTTCACTTTATGTTGCTCCATTAAAAAAAATTGCTGTATGATCAGCATAAGATATAATTTAGTCATAATTCAGTCTTATTTGTTAATATGTATATATTGAATAGTATCGGTCCTTAGAACTGTACCTTGAGGTATGACGAGTTGCACATTTTTTTTTGGATCATTTAGGGTATCTCTGATTCTAATCTGCTGTTTTCGGTCTGATATAGTCTGATATAGCTGTTAAAGAACTGTTAAAATATATAGAAAGAGTTGTTAAAGGTTATAATTTATTAAATTGTTTTAATAATTATTTACATACAATTCTTGTTGCAGGATAGCCACCAGTACTACAATAGTTCATATTACACCGACCCAGAAGTGGGGCATTATTATTGGGTAGATTTAGATGATAATAAGGATGTTAAGGTTAACGATCTTCTCTCAAATTCACACAGGAGGGCAGCTGTAAGTATTGAATAGCACTGAATGTGTTCTCAGTTGTCAGAGAAGTAGAACAGAATTCAAGTAATTGTCATTTCAACCATAATATACTACATGTAATTTTGCATTTGCAGCCAAGTGATTAAATCCTAAATTAATTTACATTTGCAGACAATCAAGTTATCGTTTGAGTTTCCATTTTATGGTCACTCAATCACCAATGTTACCATAGCAACAGGTGGTTTTATATACACAGGGGATTACATACATTCTTGGCTAGCTGCCACTCAATACATCGCACCATTAATGGCTAATTTTGACAATAGTGTATCTAACGACAGCTGCATTAAGTATGTTGACAATGGAACTGCTCTTACGGTGGAATGGGAAAGAGTATCCCTTCAGGAAAAACCAAACGATGGAGATTTTACATTTCAAGTAACCTTGCATAAAAGTGGCGATGTAGTCTTTGTGTACAAAAGTGTGCCCTTACTAGTTGAAGACATTCAAGACATTAATCATCCTGTTAAAGTTGGGTTATCGGACGCTTATATAATGGATCGTACCATATTCTGTAAGTTTTAACATCTATATTTCTAACAGGGGCATATTTATGAATGGACTGATTGGGCTACATCCCAGGGCGGGGCAGATAATAAATATCTCTTCACTTTGTGTTTAAAAAAACAGTAAATCAGGAGTAACAGCAAATCTGAGTCATAAGGTGCTTTAAGCCGAGCCTCAACTTCCTATTTCCTCCTGGCCCAGGAAATTATCTAGGAATCGTAAATTAAAATTTTTTTCTGTAAATGTTTGAATATATCTTAAAAATATTGAGCTTAAGATAAATATTATTTTATGCTCAAGCTTGCTAAATAATTCGAATTAACTGTACAATAATTTAAAAAATATATAAAAGTATTGTCTTAGTTTCCCCTAGGTTTCATGTTTTATGTCCAAAACAAAATTGCTTCCAAAATGAATACATGTTTTTTTGGAACCATTGAAAATTAGAAAGTCGGCATGTTTTCAGGGACTCAATAACATTATTTTTCTGACTAATCTTATTAATAATTTAAGCTGTTGCGAACATATATGTTCATATGGACTTTTCTTCATAAAATGGCCTAAGGAAATATTACACCCAGAAATATTAGCAATGCATTAAGGAACTAATGATATATAACTGCATTAATTAATATTATCATGAGAAAAATCCAAAGAAATTTTTGGAAAACTAACGGAAACTTTTTTTGTAGACGTACGAAGAAAAACGATTTATGAATACCACCGTGTTCACTTCCCAAAAGAAGACATAAAAAATTGGACCGTCATATATCTTAAAGCTTTACCAACATGTCTTGATAGCCACGACTGTGATACATGCTTGGCTAAAGTAATATCATTTCAGGTAAGATGAATTTGATTTGCTTTTATGATTTAAAGAAGACAAAATGTAGGAACTTGATTACAAATTTACTGCACTGATCTTCCTAGTCTCTTTGGAATAACTTTTAATAGAAAGTAATGCAGCTATATTTTTTAGTGTACTTGGTGTCCGGGCATCAATAGATGTTCCACTGGCATGGATCGTCACCGACAAGACTGGGTGACACAAGATTGTAGCAGCAAACGACTCGACAAAGTTTCAATGTGTGCATATCTCAACAGCTCAGACAATGTTTATTTTCAGAAAGACTATAGGTTTGAACACCTAGAATCATCTAAGACCTCACAGGTTTATACTCCTAAAAATCAGCAGGATAATGTGGGAGTTTCCGGTATTGTAGCGATACTGTTTTTAGTTGCTATGGTATCTGGATTAGCCGTTTGGATATTCTATGCCTACAGAAATCCACATACACTCAGCGGGCAAATTTTAATTAGGGTAAGTTTTGCACACACTAATAATTATGGAACGAACTTATTAAATTTGTACAATAATTTGACAATGTGGTTGGTTTTATCAAAACTCATCAATGTTAATTACAGATAAAACACTGCATACTGTTAAGACATTTCAGCAATGTCTATCCAATCCAGATAACCTTAAATTATGTTAATATTTCATTCTCAAATGAACAAAATTTTCAATCACATCATTCACACAAACAAAAGTGTTTCTTTGCTCCATATAAAACATAATATGCATTCATCATAAAATCTTATCGAAAGTTTTTCATTAAATAGTGAAAATAGTGAAACATGGCGGGCACAGGTGTATGCCTTATTCATAATTAATATAGGCGACCTGCGAATTTTACTCCAGCGCCTCCAACGACGTTTCTAGTAAGTTCTTCCTAGTCAATTTGCAATTTGACAGAATAGATGTTTTGTAGATTATAATTATTTTGCACTCTTAAATTATTAAATTGTCCCCGCTGCGGTATGGATAAACGTTCGTCATACTCTGGAAACAATTGTTGTGTAGTGTCTGTAAAAATAATTACGGAATTACTGACGGCACTGTGAAATTTTACACTTGTCCTAGCAGACCTCATGAAAGGACAAGACAAGATATTTGGTTAAGTAAAGTGAAGAGAAATTGGTAATTTCATTTCATGTTTACTCTTTACATGCATTTTATTACTCACACTATTAAACAAAAGTGGGGACCAACGAATTTTTCCCCTTTTTTATGTTCCCAGCGGAAAAATGTGAGAAACTAATTTGCTTGAAACTAAAATATTTATGTTTTCATACACAACACTTTCACTTCTTTGCACAGCACCGCACCAAACGTCAAACTAGTTTGTTGTGTAGTAAAAACTTGTATGATTCACCGAGGGAGGCGCTCGTGATCAATATTTGCAGGTCGCCTATACCACGCAAACAGTAATCTCTAACCCTACTCTCTGGAGATGTCATTTAATAAGGTGTCTAGTAGCTCCTTAGTTTTTCAAAGCATAGGGTATCTTAAAAAAATCGAAGTTGATCCCTCTCTACCCTTTTAATTAGAACAACCCATAACTTAAAAATCGATATTTCTGTTTACAATCAGATACTAATAGAAAATTCGACTTTCACGCACTTGTACTGTGCTAATGCAATGGATATCACCACGGGCACCACGTCGGTGCACACTAGCACCGTTCCTATTCGACCTACCGTTATTTTTATTCCGGCCCAAATACGCGGTTGCTTGCGCGATTTCAGTGCAGTTAATACTTCTTTCTTTTATTCTATCCATAAATAAATCCAAGTTCTGTGATTTTGTCCTCTTATTGATCTGTGTTTTTAACGTTAAAATTATGCAATATAATACTAATAAAAAAAATGATTTACTTTTAATTATGTTTTAATAAAATTTAATCCCAATTTAAAGAAAATAATAAAGCATTAATGACTAAAAATCAGAAACAACAACTATTTGTTATCCTGCATCCATATTTTTCGTATATAACGTCACACTTAGCAAGTCGCAAGTCAGTCGAATACGATTTTATTGGATTCTCCCAATGTGCTCTCAAAAGTCGAATACACATTCAATTTGCACTCGCTCTATTTTGTCTAGTCGAATTCACTATTAGTTTGTATGCCCTCCCCTGGCAATATGGCATGACGTCATTCCGAAATAATCAATATTAGGTGAGGTTATGCTTTTATTTGTAGCGGGAAATAAGCGATTAAGTTACAATTAAGTTAAAGTTAAAATGTCCGAAGAGCACCTGTAAAATGCCCGGCAGAAATTTTTATGGAATTCACACATAAAATGTCTTGTTCTAAAGCAATTAGCTGCTCACAATACCTGCTGGGACATAAGGGACCCGTCCGGGCTGCCCATCTCAAAATGTTTTTCACCACTTTTTTTATTCTACTTCTATATATTATCATTTTTTAGTACCGACCAAGCCAGTGGAAATGGAGAAGAGGTGAAGCGAGATACACTGCAGCTACAATACACATGTGATAATCCAGAAGTAACAATTTTAGGTATTCCATCGATTTCACATATCATAGAAAATATTTCTGATATGTCTATAAAGCTACCTATTCCATAAAAATACATTGTTGGATTCTTAATGAGAAAGGTCTCTTATGCTGGATACCAAATTTAATAGGCCTTTAGAGAATTGAACTGTTATATATCTATCAACATATATGAAGATAGGTCTATTTACCATTCCATTATGGTACTTCTGTGATAATTTTTTTGAGGAAAAGAAATATACAATTTAAACAAATTATATAAGCTACCTTAAATACGCTCAAAGATTCATGATACAATCTTGTATATAAATATTTTAATTTATAGCAAAAATTATGCCCGTTTTAAAATGTGACGTTTATAAAATTTGTATATAAGATGAAATGAAAATGTTGTTTATTTTGTATGACAGGTTATTGTACGATTTAGATATATTTGTCTAATTATTGTAGTTAAGGCAAATTTTAATTACGTTATTATTAGATATTGTAGCAATAATTAATTGTATTTATTTATAACTATTTTTTTAATGGCAGCAAATTTATTATTAATTATATTATTTCCTATTTTTTCTATGATTAGTAGGTTTCAATATATTTTATATTAAAACTATTATTTCAATCTTGTCTCTTGACTAATACCTAAAAACCTTACTCCTAGAGTGACTGCACTTATCCAAGTCCTTATATGAACCGAAAAACGACTGCTACTATTAACTGGCTATACCTTTTCTAAAAAGTATGTGTAGTTGACTGACCCATATAGGAAAAACCGCAGTCGCCACATGTAATTTTCAAATTTCTAAATATTCAATTAAACTATCAAATTCCACAATACTATATAAAAATTGTATATGTTATTTATGAATGTCATAAAAGAATTACTGTGCTTACAATAATACATTATAGGCCAAGATGTTAGCCATTTTTACATATATTTTCGTCTATTTTAATTATGGCAATTCCGTAAACATTTAGTTTTATAGTTAAAAGCTGCAAAGCCACTCTATTGTAGACCCAAGGCCGGATATGCCAGCAGTATATCTCTTTTTAATATATTGGAATGATGTGCCGTCTGTGTTTAGTTAAAACAGTCGCAAACATTGGCCTGAGATTAACTCCTTATCATTGCTAATTGAACCCCATTAAATTGATCTGGGCGCAAGTAAAAGGGGAAGTGGCGAGAGTGAATCGGACTTTTAAATTAGCTGATGTAGAGAGACATCTTCGAGGAGCAATGGAAAATGTCACAGCAGAAAATTGGCAGAAGTGTATTAATCACATGATGAAAGAGGAACAGATAATGTGGGATGTGGATTTGGCGGTTGATCAAGCCATAGAATCCATTGTGATTAATATTGAAAATGGTGATATGTTGTGTGGTCATACAGAAATGCCCACAAGCATCATATTTAGCATCAACATTTTTATAGTTTCATTTAGTATTGATAGATACCTGTTGGTGTATGATGACACAGATCAGATTGCTTTTGGTAATATGACGAGACTTTTTTGACGCATTGCTGACATTTCTATTTTTCATCATAGCAAAAATTTGGGCTTTATTATTAATTACCTCCTACCTAATCTTCCCAATCCCCAGTAACTCATTAGTTCCAGCAAGAGTTGCTGATAGCGATTAAAGGTAAGATCAGACTTCTCTATCTTTTATTGTTACTGTTGTTAATTCATTAATAAGGCCCTCGAGCCCTCACCCTTTTTAGTTAAGTGCTCCCCTGACTAGACCAGGCCCAGTGACCTGTAATATCACTGGTGGTGCCCTACTTACTTACTTTACTTTTAATAACTTGCTTGTCATTAATACTTGCCTTGTAGTTTATTTTTGGATGTTTCGGAAAAAAAGGGCAAAGGTTTTTATTTTTATATTTCCAAAGAACGGCCCAAAAACAGATAGCGACAGTGAAGATGAAGTGGAAAGTGACTGAAAATAGTGATATTAGTGATTATACTATTATTAAATAGAGACACAGAAAATAGTGGTATTAATTACATGCTTCTAAGGTAAGTATTAAGGTAGTAAGGTGTAAGGTATTTTTATTTTTTGTTAAGAATTTTTTGGATATAGGTGATTTTTGCTTTATTTTTGGATATAGGCGATTTATTTTATTTAACTTATTGTTTTTATTTTTTGCTAAGAATTTTTTGCTCTATTTTGGAATATATATTTATTTTATAGTTTTTATTTTTCCGTTTTAAAGTTTATTTTTCACGGCTGCTTAGCTGTTTTGTACATATTTATTTTTGTTTCTTGTGGGAAATATGGCTACTTGCAAACCACCTACTAAAAAATAGTAACGCGCTGAGAGCAATACTTCATGAGTGGTGTGGAAACTTGCATTCAATATCAGCTGTGGTGTTGAAAATATGCATATAAAAACCTTCTACTTTCAACCCCCTAAAAAAATGACTAAGCCAATGAGAAACATTTTGCAGGTCAGGGTTGCCGGTCGTCGAACTACACATACTTTTTAGTAAGGTATTAGGTATATTTTTCACACCACAAATTTGTTCAGTTTCTTCACACGAAGTTGCCCATTGTGGCATGACTTGAACATTTTTTCTTTGGAGAAAATGACATTAAACCAGAAATCTTCATATTGCTTCTTTGTTGCGGTCAGATAACCAAGGCTTTTTAGCATAGATACTTATATATCTCTCTGGTTAATTGGACGTCTAGCTCTCCAGAAGGAAACTGCGTACCATGACGAGCTGTTGCAGCTGTACCAAGCTGTACCAGCTGTTGCAGCTGTACTTCTTAACCAATTAATAATTTCATCTTGAATCAAATTGCTTGTTGCAGGGCCTCTCTCATGATGGATGACTAAATCCCCACCTTGCAACCATTTTCTTTTCACTTTAACCTTTGATAATCAAAGGTTTAACTAATATGCAACTTTTGCTAACTTGGAAAAGGTTGGCACTTAAATAGCACTTAAAGACCACCCAGCATTAAAATAATTTATGTAGCGTATCATATCCGCATCTGTAAGCTTCACTATGGTTTGTAATTATTATGAAACGGAATGAAATTCAACAGGAAGTCACATGGACCGTTTTCATTCTCAACAGAAGAAATGTGAAAGAAAAAACTCATGTCAAAATACAAGAATCGGATGAAGAAATAGATATTGAAGGATTGTCGATATTGAATTGTTGAGGATTACAATGGATATGTAATAATACCTGCAAAGAAAAATCAGGAGACTATGTAGTGATCAAATTTACAACAAGAAAATGTATAAGACATATTTTATTGGACTTACTGGCCGTGCTGTATGATGATTCCCGCAATATAAAATACATGCGGAAAAAATAGAGAATGTCGCTTGTACCTTTGAGCAGGATGTAGAAATTATCTTACAAAAGCCTAAAATAATTAGGGACAATTACGAATTTACAAATGATATTTAGGTGCCTATTAAATAGTTCTACTCACAGCATGTTATGTATTGATTTTATATTTATTTCTATACTGTCAGAAATGAGAAATGTTATATATCAGTTTCTTTATTTAATAAACATATTACAGTAGCACTAATGTGTTTAAATTACCATTTCTTTTATTAGAAAAAAATTGCCAATATTTTGCTACCACATTTTTGCAGTCTATTTAGGATTTTATTGGTGAGGGCAAAGTTGCTCCAAAATTGAAACTTTGCTCATTTAAAAAGAAATTAAAAATATATTATTTAGAGTAACAATAATTATAATTTGAGTTAGTGAAAGTGTTCAGAAAAACATGATTTGACAATATACACAAACCTCAATAATCTAGGTTAAATATTAACAGCTAGTAT
>CAXKVY010005775.1:0-14811 GCA_964058915.1 Tetropium fuscum
CTGTGAGGATTCTTCGAGTACGGAAGGAGAAAATAAATTACCGTGACGAAGCTGTGCACGACACCTTGGTCCGTTTACGTACCACATTACTTGTAGTATGTTATTAATTGCTAATTAGTTAACTCTATCTTCAATATATGTTCAATAAGCGGTGCTTTATAGCAGTAAACTATTAGACATATTTATTACCTTTAGGTGTAGGTATATTATTCTGAAATAATTTAAAACGGATATATAAGTAAGCAGGTTCTTTTGTGTTAGTATCAGTGACATTTCAGATGAAGGAAGCAAGTAACCATTTATACCTAGTTGGGGTGTTAGATAAAAAAACGTGGATTTGGACTTTGGACGGACCCCGCTGAAATAAGACTGAAATGAAAGATCTTAATGTATATAGTAATCCAAGAAATATGTTACAATGAGTGAGATACGCGTCATGGTTTTTGATTGCAAAATAATTTTGAAAAGGGTACTTTTTTTACTTTTCTCTCAGTAATAGAAAAAGTTATGATTTTAGGGAAAAGTTGTTGACGATTTTACCAAATGTAAAAAATTAAAAAATAAATAAAAATACTTTTTAATATTTTTTTTAGATAAACGCCTCATGGACGGTGATCATTGTAACTAGATAAAATCGATCTAACAATTTTTTCTTAATAACTAGACTTAGCTGTTCACTAGATGAATATCTAGTGACACACTCCACATAACACTAATCACTTGGTTCATGTGATAGACATATTATGCATAGAATTCTAGGCACTTTCACTGTTACTACACCAATTCGAACGGTTGTAGTCTCTTTAGTGGTTTTCTAACCTCTTCTGATATTTTCCTGCAAACCTCTTAATCTCATCTTCAACCATAGGCATATTCAGGTCACGATGGATGTCTTCATTGCGAATGTACCACGGCGCTGTGACGATGCTTCTAAGTACTTTATTCTGGAACGTTTGACTTAATTTAATGTTGGATTTCTTAGTGCATCCCTAGAGCCAATATATTTGTCTGAATTTGAGGTTAAACTGCTCACGTTTCTTCTTCACATGTGTTTTCCATCGAAGTATTGCATCTACGGTCTTGCCTAGATACTTTGCTTCGTTGGCATGTGAGATTGTTTGCTGGTTGATAATCACTGGATTATAGTCATATTTCTTGTTGGTGAAATTATTGACGTGTATCGATTTCGCCTCATTTAATTTGATGCGCCATTCCTTTGTCTAAGTGGGACATTGTTGACTGCTGTTTGAAGTTTTTTCGCCACAGTTCCTCGCCACATATATTCATATATTCTGTGCAAGCAAGAGAACATAGCGATATTTCCATTAGCGAAGTATTTTTTAATTTGTCGATTTTTGGCCATTTTCGGACCTAAAATCGGCTATAACTCAAAAACAATGCATTACAGGAGACAAAATGTGTTTGTTTTTGCCTAATTAACTTAGAAATTCCGGGGGATATTGAGTCCGTTGGGGAAAATGAGAGGTGCCGAATCTATTGTAACTATCAATTGTAACTATCTATTGTATAATAAGTACATAGTACTCTCCGACCATAAAACTAATACGATGTCCATTATACAATTTTGGACTCCGACCGAGACGAACATCGTCTTAAAAGGAGGAAAAATGGACTAAACATCTTCTCTTCGATTGAAGCCTGCGGTTCATCCAAGATTCTGTTTGGCTTGTGGTTTTGGTGATAGGTGTTCTAGGGAGTGCGGGACATACACTGATCTCTGTTCTCAATAAAGTTCCGGCTTCTCTTCAAGCGGCAGAACGCTTAGTGGGCAGCATGCAGAAGGTTGATTCTCGGATCACTCCGTGTGCTCAGGGCAAATGAAGACAGGACCCAGTGACCGCCCACTTGTTGGCCATGAAGAGTAGACATTGCCGTGAAGAGTAACTAAAAGCCAAAAAACAGAAAGTTCTAAACCGGAAAGGTGTTTCTTTGGTCATGTCACATTCTCCTTTAATTAAATATTTACCTCACTCTGAGGTGAAGGGTACAAGCCAGGGAAGGTGGATCTTTTACATCTACTTCTATAATGACATAATGTCGACATCAAGCTTTGGTTAAGACGTCGCTTTTTTTCGAAGATGGGAATACCAAATGACACCCCTTTTGTTCATTATTCTTGAATTGTTGGCATAGCTATTTATGTAACCAGTTGGTAAAAGTTCTATTTTGGGTAACAAGCAGATTTCTGCGGAACGAGCGCTCTTTTGTGTAACAAGCAGATTTCTCGCTAGCGCTCGTTCCGTAAATGGATGCGAGTGTTTCCCAACGTGTTTCATATAAGATTTTTTCTAATTTTCTGCAATTTAATATTATATGAGAAGAAAACTGAATTTTATACGTTTATAATCAATCCAGTAGGTTGTAACGGTGTGACAGCTCGTCACTTTCATAGCTTGTCAGGTCTAAATAACCTACTATGTAATGAACTTTACAAAACCAGTTGCGTAATATTTCACTTTTCGTAACTGGTTGTGAAAAGTAAGACATTTCCTAACGTCAAAGGGTTTTGAAAAGTCTCACTTTACATGTCAAAATTAGAAAAAATATAATATTACTATTTTTTACTTTCAGTCGGTATGAAACTGAGCTAGATCTGGAATTACTCAGTTTCTGAACTTTCGAATTTAAGTTTCAAGTTTTATATCGCATAATAATTAGTAAGGATAGCAGAATACCTTAAAGACACCAGATAATAAAATTGACAAATTCAATATGATATCCAGAAACGTGATTGCCTTTTATAAACAATTTTACCCGATCCAAAACTATTTAAACAAATATTGTGAATTAAATAGTATACATACCTCCATGTAAGACCATTCCAGCATTCTAGCTAGAGCCAACTTCGTCCAGCCTTTGGCTTTAATTAAACACGTTCCACGTAGCTGCATAACATACTATTTAAATGTGGAATGTGGAAAAACTGTATCAATACAACACCCGTTTATTTTGTGTATAAAAAGGTAAAAAGTATATGCGTAAATATTCAGATGGTCCTGTGTAAACAAACATTGGTTAGACCCAAGGAGAAAATTGTATACAATAAATTGTATACAACTTCTTTGTTAAACCAATATAAGGAAGTAAAATAACCAGCGGTGATTATTTGACTGTTCATTAGGTGTTCATATCCAGTCTTCGGCCAACATCCGCATTGCAGTAACTGCTTCTAACGTTATGAATGATTGAGGGTATAGGTAGGAGCTGAGGTATTTAAAATACTTACTACATAGGCGTATACATAGCTCGAATTTTACCATTTAAGATCTGAAAATTAATAATATTATACATAGAGATTAAAATTTTCGAGCAAGTTATTTGTATTATATTCGTCGCTGTGTCGAAGTCGAAGTCGAAGAATAGGTTCATTATATTTGATGTTGAAAAGCTAAACTCAAATTTTGATCGGGCGGCAAAAAATTGTACAAGCGACCTAAAATCGCTGTCTCGGGAAGTGGGCTCGCAGATCCCGAATTCTTTGTGAAAATATTCAAGATGGCCTCTTTATGATGGCGGATATGTTTGCTATATATGGCCTATTCGGCTCTAAATTGGGATCTCGGATATCATGGGGTCGCTCTGATCACGAATTTTGTGTCCAACTAAATAGGTATTCAAGATGGCGGCTCTAAGATGGCTCTCGAATTTTAGAATTTATGGTTCGATGAGACTCAAAATTTGTACCCATATCGGGGTTTTCGGGGGTAGCGGATCATTTTTTATCAGAATAAAAATTAAAGATGGCAGCTCCAAGATGGATGATGAATTTTGTGATATAAAGTTCGATACGACTTAGAATTTGTATCTTGAGATTTTAGTGCTAGCATATCATGCATTTTTACAACATTCTAAGATATTTTTTATTTGCAGGTAGCTGCAAGAAGAATTCATTGAATATAATAAGGTAAGTTTTTCTGCTGTTTCATCCTTATTTTATATAGTTTATGTTAAAATTCAAAACTGTTATTACAGACATTATTTACACAATGAATGAACTGCAGTATATGTCTTGTATTAAAGTCATCTACATTTTGATAAAATATATAAGCTGGTAACAAAGCGGATTTTCAATGTTAAAAAAATATTAAAAGGATAAAAGGATAAAAATTAAGAGAAAAGATTGAAATTAAACACGAGAAAAAGGGAAAGGGTTTTTTGCGATTTTCGGCGATCACACCACCTAGCATGAAACGTCCTACATAAAAGTTGTAGACAATAAAATATATAAAATATAAAAGTATTTATATAAGGCATTTAAGGCATTTTTCAAGATATTGTAACTTTTTCCGAGAAAAGGGCGGAAAACCGAATTCTATGTTTTCATTTTTTCCCTCTCGTAACAATAATTAAATTAGGATGAAATTCGGTACAAACATTTTTTTGCACTGAATAAGCATGCTTTTTTTAGAATCTGGGAAACAGGTAGTTTCTGAAATATTTATATTTTTCAGAACAAAAGCACGGAAAACGTTATTGTTGCTTTTTTATATTTAAATATTTTATGCAAGTTCATTTTAACCGATGGAATATCTACTTTAAAATTATCTATAATATATATTTTAATTTCTTGTTATTATTTGTGTAAATAGTGGATTTAATTTCAAGGAATGAATTTACAGTAACGTAATATTACTATTTGAATGTGTTTAATTAGAGAAAGTTGGGAAAATATAAAATTATAAGATGTCAGATGTCTAATAGCCTGGTGTGTTCCGCCTCTGGTCATTCTCTGAATAAGACGTTAACATTCATTACGTGGTATCCCAATGTTGGCAACGGAAAAAGTTCTATTTAATCTACAATATCTTTTCGAGTACTGCTAATTACTTGTCACGTAAGTGATAACTAATAAGGAGTGGAAATGTTTGAATTTCCATTTTGCTCCTGTGAGTGATCGCAAGGTATATTTCTACTGGTGATGGCGTAGGTACAACTTTCATTAAAGTCGAATGACCGCTTTTTATAATAAATCTTCATTCGCTATACACGTTGCTCAATATACCATTTCCATAAAAGCGCCTTCAATTTTGTAATGGCTAATTAATAAAAGGTAAAGCGGCATTAATTTAATAATATTCGCGTGTATATCAGTGACGGCTCGTGGTAGCTGAAAGGGGTACGCCACAACGCCACAACCTTCGTGAATTTTAGTACTAATAACTAAACAACATTTTTTGCATTAGCCAATATAATAAATGGCCATCAGCTACATTTTTCAGTTATTATGATTTTTTTAAATTTCTTGCATTTTCAGCGTCTCCCTTTATCGTGGTTATATTCAAAACTAAGTGCTCTAAATTAATGATTTTTTGACATCTTCTTAAGATTTTAAAGGGTTATCAATCAGTGAGAAGAGTTTCTGAAAAAATATAAAAATTAAGTCAAAAGCATCTCTTCAATATCATAAATTTAAAAACGAAAAAAGTAATATTTTTAAAAAAATTTTAGATCTACATTTTCTTTCAGTTCTTAGTAAAAAAAAGTATAAGGTAATATGCTTCCAAAATTAATACCTACTGAGAAAATTGAAAAACTGATTTAAAACATATTTTTTTATTTTACTAACGTTGTAATTTATTTAATTTAACAAGTAGCAAAATTGTAAAGAATAACAAAAGAAATAATTACAGAATATGAGAGTATGAAGAGGTGCGCCTTCAGTTGCATCATATGACGAGCTGCCACTGGTGTATAGCCTAGCAGACCTCTTATTTATACTTGTATAAAAAATATTAATTTATCTCTACGGCTATCAGGTTTCTATGTATAAATACGATACATCCGCGTTTTATCTATCAAAAAAAAAACATTCATTAAAATTCAATCCATTAATTACCTCTATAAATATTATAGGGGACAACTAAAAAATAGTTTTTATTTCTTTAAAGTTCTGCATGGTTATATATTTAGCGGTATTCGCTACCTACGTAAAATAATAATATTAAGATCCAAGATCCAAGTACTGGTATATTTCGACTTGTTAAGTATATAAGCACCAGAATTATGTGACACATGCCAGGCAATAGGTACAATACGAATGGGTCTGTTTGCAAAAGGGCGGAAAGAAACAAAATTCAGTGGGATGGTAAGCAAACATAGGCCTTCTGATAATACACCTGAGTCTGCGACCGGTTTGCGGTGGAGCGATGAAAACACTGCGTCGTCGCGGCGCTTTTCGAGAAATACCTAACGCCGTTGTTGTAAACGCTATATAAAAGAGAACAATATCTGAGGTACGACTTGTTCTGATAAAATATACTGAATAGTATCTGAGTCGTATTAGAAGGTCTAGGCAGTGTCCTAGATCGTTCTGCAGCAGTTCTCGTTGTATCCTGCTAAAATTTCAAAGGTATTTCCAAATCAACAAGTTACTATATACATCGAAAAAGACGTTCCAACTATTTTCCGAGATATCGTTCCTGATTTTGCCATAAGAGTGATTCTAGATGCAGTCCTGGAATTTTTAATTGGAAGGCTTATCAAAATGGGAAATATCAAAAAGGGGGCACAGTATTTCCAGCAGCATTTATGAAACAACTAAAAAAAGGCCGTTACTAAAACCGTTACCGTTACTAAAACACCTCGTTCTCCTGAAGTAACCTGTCCCACTCGTTTTAATCCTTTTTGAGACAAAACGTTTGGCGGATTATGTACTGTTCTAAGAGCAGTTGCATCCAAATTATAAATGAGACCGCCATGCAAGTCCAAAATATTTTGAAATGCATTTGCAACATTATTAAAAAATTCATTAACTGTTGTGCGATTAAAACTTGTGCATCTGGCCAGACTTGTGGATTCAGGCTTTGTAATTGCAAGTTCGGGCCACCTTTTTCTGAATCCTTTTAGCCAATTAGAACCAGCTATTTTATGATCCGCCCATGACGAAGGTATTTTCAGTTTATTTTTTTGGGCTAATTCAAAAGCCAACAGTCGAGCTTCATGTCGTTAGTCCGTGATGGATCCTGCTAGCAAAAATTAGGTAGGCTTTAAATTCTTTTTCTTGCTCTTCACTAAATACACGATTAACCTGATAATTAGGTGAAAAATGTAATAATTTTTTCTCCTCTTCTGTTTTTCCTTTAGTCTTTTTCCAGTATCGCCAAAGTGTTGTAACAGGAATATCAAACTCTCGGCTAGCTGCTCTAAGTTTTAGACCTTCTTCCATCCTTCTTAATGCTCTCTTCATTATTTCCGGTGGAATATTTCCCACTAGTCTTTCCTTTGCTTTTCTTTGTCACGGCATTTTCTAAAGAAATTAATTTTGTTGGTATAAATGAAACTATGTAGATATAAATCATAATCATAGGTACAGTGAAACACTTGTGTTCGAACTGTCGGGTACAGTGGAGCTTTTTATGTTTCAGTGTACCCATATATGCCATATTGTAAAGAGATTTTTTTTGTAAAGATTAACATTATAAAAATGCCCTAACATACCTGCAACTTATCCTTGAACCTCAAATTAACTGTATGTACACAAACAACACAAAAAATTATTTCCAATATGCTATAACGTTCCAAATATGGAAAGTCTTTTATAAAAACATACACACCACTTAGCAGTCAAGCCGTTACTAAATAATAAATTCAGTGGGCAGATAATTGTCAGTCGGCTGGTTTTAATTCTTCAACCAATGGGCGTAAGATGGCACTACTGGTACATTTTCAATCTTAAATAAAGCAGCAAACACACAAGTGTTCCAGTGTACCCACTGTTCCACTGTATCCACCTTTCCCCTACATACAGATCTACAGATGAATATTAAATTATAATTGTAAATGGTGAACTGGCATCCACTTAACAAAAAAATCTACACGAATGTAATCATTATAAAGTAAGTATCTTCAAGTCAGATTATTATCAATTTTCATACCTCTAATATACTCTATCCACATAACAATTATCTCTCTTAAAATCTAATATATATATATATATATATATATATATATATATATATATATATATATATATATATATATATATATATATATATATATATATATATATATATATATATATATATATATATATATATATGTATATATATATATATATATATATATATATATATATATATATATATATATATATATATATATATATATATATATATATATATATATATATATATGTATATATATATATATATATATATATATATATATATATATATATATATATATATATATATATATATATATATATATATATATATATATATATATATATATATATATATATATATATTGCTAACAATCACTTCTACTTCCAGAACAACTTCAAATGCACCAATTTAAAGTTGATACCTAATTGTAATTTTCCAAAAAAATCTTTAGAAAATGCTCTTAGTTATATATATTTCAAAAAATGTCACTAAGAAATTATGTTCCTAATGAAATTTTGCGCTTATATGCCGATTTTGAGCGAAACATTTTGAACTCCAAAAAATTTTATATTTTCGAAGTCTGCCATTGCAATACATACTGTGGTAATAATATTCGTAGGTGTCGTTGGTTTTGAAGATTAGTAATATTCTTAATAGAAAAAGAGGTATTGTCTGGATTATTTTCCAATTTACAAAAAATTCTCACATTATAAGATTTTGAAGAAATTGTAATTAAAACCATTTTTATACTAACAAAATAGTTTAATAAAAAACTAGTTGATAAACAGTGGAATATGTAGACCATGTTGACTTAAGAGCTTTTGCCTAAAATAATGAGACATTGTATAAAAAACTAAAATATTAATACAAATATCTTACCTACAAATATCTTACCTTTTTACAAAACACGCTAGTAGCACATTTTCTTCAGTTCTTAGTGTGTTTTTTTCCATCCTCCAATAATTACAAAATATTTCATATACCTTCTCATATTTTTATTTGGATTTTAAAGGAAGTAAGCTCGAAGACGCTTCTCGATCACGTCAAATGTCAAAATCATGTCATGTCAACACTGTTATTTGGTGTCACAGTTATGGCTACTCTTCAATTTTCACAAAACTTTTAAAACTCATAAAGCAATCACAATTTAGTGATAAGTGTGACTCATTATTAGTTTTGGAAGGTCAGATACTCAAAAATTAAATAAAAAATTCCGTATATAAAAAAATTGCATATAATAAATATGTTTATATGAGTATCTAATGTTGGTTTTCAGTGAAGGCGTGAAAAATAAAAACAATTGATTATTATTTACGTTATGATCGAGTTTTGATCAGCTGGTGTAGAACACCTTCAAGAATTTCTAACAGTTAATGTTTTTCTATTAAGAATACAACGTCTTTTATCTCCTGAAAAGAAGTCTTTTATCTCCTGGAAATTGGAATCACCCGCTGCGCTCCTAAATTAAGCTCCACTCACTAGAAAACTACCAATTTCCTTTACTTCCAAAACAATCAACTATTATTTTCACTAATGTATTGATCAAAAAATATAAAATTATATTTTTTTTAACAAAAATTGTTAACCAAAAAATTTGTCGAAGAAGTGTGTAGGTGTTTTCAATAAATCCTAAGACTTGCTGTGTAATTTATGATCATTAAAATGTCCTTAGCAGTGTAACAATTGATACTACTTAACGAAGGTCAGTGGGTACTCTCAAACGTGCGTCTACCAGGAGATTAAAATAGACCTAATAAGAAATCAGAGATTGGCGAAATGAATAAGAGAAACATTGAAATTCTGGGACCCTCCCGCCTCAAAGGGATGCTGTAAAATACCTTTGCCGAAGTAATTCCATCTGGGCGTTAGGGAACGTAAGGGATGCAATAAAGCTAATGATTAATTTTAATTCAGTAGGTGGGGTGCGATGATGACGGCCCTTTTGATAACGAACAGTCAAAAAAGCTTAGTCATGTTTCATGAACTCGTTTATCTGAAGACAGGAGAGGACAGAGAACGCATTACGGCAAGAAATATATACTTTTGTAAAACATTTTCGCATGATGAATAAAACATAATTCCGCAAGTAATAAGATACCCGTCCGTATAAGTTTACGTTATAATGTTAGTTTTGTGTTATGTGAATAATAGGAAGTATCAATAAATTAATTAATAATTAATAAGTAACAGCTTGTGATCTATAGAAAATTAATTTCACACTGTTTACAACTATTCCAGGATGATGGAATCTCTAGTTCTATCAGTCTCTTCTAATGAAATATCGATTGGTTCTCCTAATCATATAACCAAGCTCTTAATTTTATAATCAAGCTCAAGCAGTTTATTTCTCACTTTATCCCATGCTTTTGCGACACATATCTCTGGAGTTTTCTGCCATTTGTACACTATTCATTATGAATTATATATAAGTTGCTTAAATTTCCATTATATTATATTATATATATATGTGACAATTGCAAGTGTAATATTTTAATAAAATATGATTAAACTTTAGGTCTTTTAGCGACATTCACTAATAATAAGATCAAGAAGAGTTTCGGTAGTCTAAATATTGGATAAATTGGAAAATATTTTCATTTTCTCCAAATACAATTTCATCCGAAATAACTAATAATATTAATGATCTCTTATTATGAATGAATGAATTATTATTATTCATTATTAGTAGGGGTATGTCAGAGAAAAAAAAAGTGAATTTGGACTCAATTGGATTTCAATGATCAGAAAGTTATTTCTTATATTTCATCGTATTTTTGTTTTTCTGCATTTTTTAACTTTGGCACTAAATATCGCAGAGATTTTTTTTGCGATTTTGTTAAATGTTAAATCCTTATATAAAATTAACTTTTGTTCGAAACTTTTTTCTCTAAAATAATTACTTTTTTAATTATTGAGAGAAATGTAGAAAAGTACCGTTTTAAAAATTATTTTGCAATAAAAAACCATGACGCGTATCTCCCTTATTGCATCCAACATAATTCCAGGAGACGACGTTCATACTATTCACCCAGTGCACGAGGTACCTTGGAGACCATTGCCGTCGTGATATTCGTGTTCAGCGACCCCAAAAACCTTCCGAGTAAGTAACGAGTTTCGACTTTATGTCATGAATTCCCATAAAACTCTAGGAGACGACGTTTATACTGTCCACCCTGGGAGCGAGGTACTTCGGAGACCGTTGCCATGATATTGGTGTTCAACGACCCCAAAAACCCCCAAGTAGCAAAACTGAACTCCTTTCCATCAATATTTCTGAACTTCTAAAATAAACTTCTAAAATGCATATTTTTATATGCAAAAATGCATTTTTTCAAAAGTATAGATGCCATTTATAGACGCTCTCACGAATCGAACGCACAAAACCATATTAAGATCCATATTACTTCTCAAAAAATGGGAAATTCTTTGCTTTATTTCCTCGACTATACTATATCTAACATATACATCAATATACCAAATCAACAACTTGGAAAATATAAAACAACGTAAGTAACCAGTAACCACCTCGTTCTTGTGAAATAAATATAGTTGAACCACTGTAGTCGTGATCTAATGGAAGGGGTTTGAAATCGACAACTATGACAAATCAATAGCTATCTAACATTATATAACCCGTCATAAATGGTAACCCCGCTAAAAACCCTTAAGTAATCAGATTATATACACGTCTTGGATTAAATGGAGCTTAAAATGCTAATTGATGACGATAAAGTTTCATCATCGCTTATAAATACAACTTACTTTTTTATTAAGTTTTATTAAGGCGCCGAACACTTCGCAAACCCCGAGACACAACAGTAAACCTGGCCTGCATTTCGCTAACCATTTTAACATCTTAGGGAGATTATTGACTAAGTACTACCTAAATCTCGTGATCGAACTTATCGTTGTTGGGAGGGAAACTTACTAATAATGTATGACAATATATAAAGACATTTTGTATTGGGTATAAAAGTGTGTAAAATGTGAGGTACTAGGTTTGTATTCAAAAGTACTGATTTATTTCTTATAACATGTAATTCTAATTTTCTCTAACATTAGTTTTATTCAACTTATATCCAGCTTCTAAAAGTATACCCCACCTGAAAATTGGATATATTTTGAGGAACTACTTTTAAAAATTTCTACCAAATGATTATTTCTTGGTGTGTATCAGAATGTTGTTATGATGGTGTTTAGTATATTTATTTCTTGACGTTCCATTTGACTTAAAACTCATTATTACTCCATTATAATACGGATGGAAATAGTCTTTATAAACATGAGAAGAAATGTTAAACATGAGAAGAAATGTTAAACATGAGAAGAAATATTAGCACATACAAAGTCGGGGACACATGTATCTACATATTTTGGTATGTTAATCATCTTCTTCCTTCTAATTTAGGTAGGTTAGGTAGGTAGGTACACGACCGAATGCCTGGAGTAAATTTTGTTCAGCCGAATCTTATTTCAGATTCATTAATTTGGTACGATAATATGCATACTCACGTAAAGATGATATCAACGCGTGGGTTGACTGAAGGTTTATTGTATTATCGCGTTCAATATCTACCTAACAGTTTTCCTATAGTCTATGTTAATGGCAATTATATATACAAAATATACATGCAGAGGTTAATGACGGAATTACTTCAGATGACTGCGTGGGTGACAATTCAACATACCTCGGCCACTTGTTATTAATTGGACCTGTTTAGGTAAAAGCAAATACGCTTTGATGTGCCTCTATGATGAGTTGCACTACAGGAGTTGCATTGGCTTTGAGAGTTGTATCACATATTGCCAATAATGCGTTCGTGTTAAATTGAAATCCGGATTATTTCCAATTACTCCGCTGGAAGTATGGTCGTGTCCATATGTTACCCTGCGTTTGATAAAATTGCACTGTAAAGTTTTAGGAAATTTCATTGAACTTCCTGCGAATTGTATGAAACTGAGATTCCGGACGAAAATAAATGCGATCCAGTCAAATTGTGTTTTACCAGGAATGTTTTGGGGTAGTTTTGATTTGTTCCATTCTAAATGTTTTTTCGGGTGCCGCATACCTCAGTATACTAACAAAATTTCGTGACGCGACATTGACAGAAATGCAATAAAGGCAAAAATGAAAATTAGCGTATCCCGTCTTTTCTTTTCGATTTGGGCACATCATTATGCTGTGATTTGGATGTGCCACTAAAGCACATCCAAATCACAACATCACAGCACCTTGAATTATCTTTTGCTTGTTCCGTATTTCTTTAATTTTGTTTAAAGAATTTTTAATCGCATATTTTTTCTAACACATTTTTAGTTACACTTTGTGTCAGTTTGTCTTATAATATCTTCGACGGGAATGCAGCCCATGTGACACGCCGTCGTTATTTATTTATCCATCTAATGTAATGTTTTCTTCCGGGTTTCTAAATCTCTGGAGCTTTACAATATCAAAGCTTCTTCATGAAATTTTTCGAACTGTATTTAAAAAAGTCCAGTAGGACTTCGACCAGGGAAACTCATTTACCAAAATAATTCCAGTCTCGATGGCAGTTTTCGACAACGCGTAACTGGTATGAGCGGCAGCTCTGTCATATATGAGAACAACTTTCCTATGGCCTCTTTTTTCAAAAGTTTTCACGAACAACAAAGAAACTGTCTTTAAATTATTTGTGAAAAAGCTGGTCTTCCATTCAATTATTCTTTTTAACTGTATAATTGGTGCATGGATAATCTTCTTATGGGCTCAGGTTTGCCAGACACATTTTCCGTTGAATATGATCAAAGGAGGCAGTTTGACTCCATCTTGTCCTTTGGTCTTATGAGTCTCACATCTTTAGGATTCTGAGAAAAACTAAGAGAGAGTAATGTTCTCTTTTTTTATAAAAGAAGCTTAGCTTGCGTATTAACCTTTAATGGTAAATGAATCAGCGCCGCGTATTCGTTGAGAACTCATAATTTCTCCTTTTGCCACAGATAGTGCAGGACGCCTTTGCATAAAGCCTTCGTACCATTTCCTACCAGGACCAAACTCACTACAAAGTGTTCTACTTGCTTCACAATACTCTTTTACTAAAGTCAACATTTCTTGTTTAGTAGGACTATATCGATATTTTCCACATTCATAAAGGTATTTGGCAAAGCATTCTCATCCTCTTTTAGGCTAAGCTAAGCATATTAGGAAAAGGAAATAGGGTCCTGCCATAGTCGTAATTTTCTCACCCTTCATAATTATTGGTTCGCTGAACATGAATCTGAACCTCTTTTTTTGCAAATCAATTTATAATTTTGGCCCCTTTCTCGGTTTCTCACCTCTCAGAAACTATGCGTTTTATAGAAAAGACCATTCTTACCAAATTCTAGACCAAAGTCGATAAAGTTTCCTTATTTTTTTATGGCTGATCGATCCGCCGCTAGAGCGCGCTGGAAAATTATCCAAAAAAGTGACAAAAATGCGATTTGTGTATCTACTAGTGTTTCTAGTTTTTCATTTAGTGTACCCACAATTCTTTTTATTTTGTTTATTAATTTCCATATTCTTTAGACTACGTACTTTCTGATGTATGAATTTGTGGTGCAATTATAAGTTTATTTTATTAATTTATCTGCAATATTTTCTATATTTTCAAAACTGTGAAAGCATACATGGTCAACATGGGTTGCATCCACGGAAATCGGACGTAAATTGCCTTATATCGCATTTCTGTAACTTTTTTGGATATTGACCATTTTCCAGCGCGCTCTAGCGGCAGAACGATGGGCCATAGTAGCAAATAAATTACGTTAATAATGTAGGAAATTTTGTCTACTTTAATTTAGTAAAGAATGGTCTTTTCTATAAAACCCATAGTTTTTGAGACTTAGGCGAGAAATTATTAATTTGTTTTGCAAAAGAAAAGGCAAA
>CAXKVY010005776.1:0-18747 GCA_964058915.1 Tetropium fuscum
GTTAACAGATAGTTATCATCTGCCGCATTATTATTCTACTCTAGAACCTACCAGTGGTTTACGATCATAGATTAGATTAAATTTTCGGGTAACTACTTCCCAGCGTCTGCAACACTGCGTCTACTAGATGCATTAAAACCACCAGCACTTAGCTCTTGTCAAGTTTATCATCCGAAAAAAAACTTGTGTTAAAGCGTTTACAGTTGCCTTTAAATAATAAATTGACACCGAGGGGCGAGAGAAAAATTAAGGCACTTGCTATGTGATCCTGCTTCGGCAACTCAAAAATCACTTAATTATTTATATAGTCAACAACAGTTAGGGACGGAACTGTGCACCGGTACCCTATATGATTAAATATTTACCTGAGCTACGAGGAGTCAATTTCTTGTTGCTCAGGGCCTGTAAGGTATTCCATTAAATTTCCCAGACGCGTCCTCTGGGAAAGAAATTGGAAAATTTGCATTACAAAGGTATTAGTTTGTATATGATATGCTTTAGAGATGTAAATCCTAATTTTCGACTCCTGATGTCGATTATAAAATATAATAAAAAAATAAATAAGTGCATGCGGTCGCTAGAAGTTGGAACCCAATTCAGAAATGGTGTAAGTAACGTTCCAAAATTTAATTCGAGTAACGGCTTAAAGCAGGAAGTTGAAAACACGATGAGGTACATGAGCATTAAAAAGTGGGTATAAGAGAACTAGAGAGTCGATATCCATGTTCAAAATCGCAGAAGATTGGTTTTGATTGGGTCAGCAGTCGGTTAATGAAGTGAACTCACTCTTTTTTCTTTTCAAGTTTTCGAATCTGTTGATTGAGTACAAGGTACTTACGAAAGTGAGGTTAATTAAGAAGCAAATAACAAATTTGCTGCACATACAGGTCACCACAAGATTTTATGCACTTATTAAACAATTTTTCTTTATTTATTTTTAACAATATCCAGAATATCCCATTCAAATATTCATCGTTACCATACTTTCATCACCTTAATGATCAATTACAAAAAATCTCGATTCATACCATCATCAAATTATCTTTCGTTATACGTTAAACGTTAGAACAATTTTTTCCAAATTAAAAAGCAAAATGAAATATTAAATTCTTCAAATTTAATCTATAGTATCCCCTGCAATGACTGTCCTAAAACATACATTGGTCAAACAAGTAGATCTGTACCTAAAACACCGTATTACCTCACATAAAAGTGACGTAAGAAACAATAAACCTTCTTGTACCCTTCAAATATAATTTAGAGTTAAACCATACATTGTCCTAGGACGACAAAATTTTAGATTAGGAAAATAATTTTCATAAACGCTTACTTTTAGAAATGGCTCAAATTTCTAAAGATCCTAATACATTCAATTCACAAAAAGATATCGAAGGCATTGGTATTTTGTACGCATATCTACTTCATTATGATAATAGTAACATCTCCCCAGATTGCACTTTAGAATAGTTTACATATCATTAATTTATACCTTTTTTCAAAAAAAAATTACCCCTAGTAATCCCAACAGTCTAGTGTTATTAATGTTATTGTATTTTCGTTCAGTAATATAATATATCAATAAACCCCAGAGGCAAGTAAAATTTACAATTGTCTGCTCTTTTCTTTTATAGCCCTTCTCACTTCAATCAATAGTTGGTAATTCTGCACAATGCATGTTGCCTCACGTATTATAACTGCGTGAAATTGTTCTAGTTACATACACCGTCACCTGTTTACGGCGCCGATATTACATGTGCTCAATATGCGGTATGTTTTAAATCCCAAGGATTTTTTCTATTTTTTTTTATATGTTTTTTAATACTGGATAGGGCTGGAACCTTTGATGTAATGATAACACTCTAAGCAGTTTCCAAAATCACCACCAAACTGTTATAAACAGCTTTAATCGTCTTCGGATGATGCCAACTCGGTTTTGTTTGTGGTTTTGGTGTTTGTGGAAACTACTTAGAGTGCTATGTTTTTTAATATTTTATGATTAATTAACTTAATTAACCGGTAACATGTTTTTAACTGTGGGTGCATAAAATCTTTACCTATCGATGAAGCAAATCTTTACCTGTCTATGAAGCAAATTTGTTATTTGTCCATTAGTTAACCTCGCTTTCGTAAGTTTCTTGTACTCTTATTTAGTATAATTATCACAATCTGGTGTTATTTATCGCAGCCTTCCTGAAGAAGAATGAAAATAGATTCGGAAGCTCAAAAGAAAAAAGTTCACTTCATTTCTTACCCCCGACTGCTTACCCAATAATAACCAAGTGAATCCTTAACTTAATCAGTCAGTACTATTCTTCGCTAATAAATAATAATATTTTAATAAATTATCTCTGGAGTAGAATCTAGAAGCAAGCTGTGATAAACCATTCAATCTACAACACAAAGAAATATAATATACAAAAATAATATACAATGAAAGATAATATATAACGTAGAAAAAAAAATGTATGTAACTCTTACAAAAAGTGTTTATTGCACTCGATGTGTGTCCAATTTCATGACAATTTCACGTCGCGTGCAATAAACATTTCCGTTTTGCACTTGTTGCTTAAATAACTATTATATACAAGTTTCAAAGGTCGAGAGAAAATTTACTCAGTAGTTCATCCAACTGCCTCATAACACAAAGCCTTTAAAAAACCCCATTGCAGTCTCTTTAAATGAATAATGTATATTTCGTAGTGGGGGGCCATAATAGATGAATATTCAAGTTGTGATCTTACAAAAGATTGATATAATAAATTATGACTATGAATATTCCCAGTCATTCATAAGAACTGCGTAGTACAAATCCAAGCGCTTTAAACTTTTAAGTGCAAAAGGTCGCGAAAAGTGTTAGGCGGTATGACTACTATATTCTGAATGTAATAATTATATTTAGGCGATAGGTGTGAAGATCAGTTACTGCGCAAATGTTTGTTAACGAATAAAACCGAAAATATATATTTAATGATATATCTGATCTATAAAATCAATACGTCTCAATCTTGGTTCTCTTGAACTGGGCGAGTTACCTAATGTCTAACTAAATCTAAATGTCGAGAGTGTCGTTTATAAATATTTTAAGTTGCTTGCATGACCTAAGATTTGATAATTTCGTAATTATTAGGTAATATTTCAACAGAGAGCTTATTAGCGAGTGTTTGATATTAAGATCATACTAACTAATTGTGAATAACTCATTGAAGACAGTGTAATTAAATACGTCAAAGTAATCGATCGCACAAAAAAATAATTAAGATCCTTTTTGTCAAACTGAAACACGGGACTGATTTATAGCTTTTCTAACAGGTACGCTATTCTGCCTTGAAAGAAAAGGATCATTAAAAAGTTCTTCACTCTGAAGGCAAACTTCGAAGGAGATATAAACGATGAAAGCGAGAGCTATTGTTTTTAGATTGTATTTTTTTTGTCGTGATCTAAATAATAAATATAAAAGAACGGTAAGGTCCACGCTTACCTGAAAGGAGCGTCAATGCTTAAATTTACTGCTTAAATTTACTGTTTGCATATGATTCAAGATGGGCCAGTTCATTCCTGAATGTTAGTATACGAAGGGTTCGGGTATAGTTAATACTTATGTATACAGTTATATAGTTATCAGATATTTGTAAAAAAAACTTAGACAAACTCTCTGGGCAGCGATAAAATGGATGAACGTCGTTTGACGTGCTGTATGTGAACCTTAGACAGGTCATATCTCATTGTAATATCATAGTTATTAAGTACGTTGGTACTTGGTATGTGGGTGATCAAGACAAAATGGTCTTATACATCAATAGTGAAAATAAAAAACACATAACAATATTCAAAGATTGTAAAAGTAATATGTGATTTGTTTAAAATCATAATCCATAGTGAAAATATAAAAATTATAAATAATAATAACATATGATTGGTTGACACTTCATGACAATGTGTAAGGAAACACTGGTAACTAGGGAAGTATCTTTGTTTATGAGAAAGGTACTTGCTTAACTACAAATAATAATGTGCAAGCAGAAAGCAAAAGGCACTCCACCTATAATTTCTGAGAAAATTAAGTATTTTTTTAATAATATCCAAGTTAATCATTATAATTTGTGTACGATAGTAATTACACGTATTTCCAAGATATACTGTAAAGTAAATAAGTGAATTTAAATAACAGTGGGTTATCTGAGTCGTATTAGAAGGTCTAGGCAGTATCCTAGAACTTTCTGCAGCAGTTTTTGTCGTATCCTGATAAAATTTCCGAGGTATATATAGACAACAGGTATATACATTGAAGAAGACGTTTCAGCAATTTTCCGAGACATCGTTCCTCATTTTGCCTTAAGAGGGATTCTAGAGGCATTTCTTACGACGATGACGCCATTGCAGTTTCCATAGCGAGGCAGCCATCGCAGTTTCATCACATCACCAACAGAGGTCAACACCCAAGTGCGGCAGTGACGTGCGCGAGTGTTGTGTACAAAAGGATTAAATTTGCAGCAAGGTAATAAGAAAACCACAACTTGTCAGCGATTTGATGTATTTGTGATTTAATGAATAGCAAGGTAGATTGTTCTGTACTCTTAAGGAAACAGATTTTTTTCGTAGGTTAGAAACTCGCCGCAATGCTGCGTTTTATTGTAATTTTGCAAGTACAAATACTGTAATGGCTAAATCGGCAATATTTAATGCCTGCACCGCAAAAAACATATGGAAATGGAAACTACCTCAACATTTTTTGGACAATGGTAATATTTTAATAATGCCATATACCTATATTTTATTACATTTCTCATTACTTTCATAATTTAGCTGTTCAAGAATGATAACAAGAGGAACAAAAACCATATGATTTAGCATGTATAAAAACTATGGTCGGTAATACGAACAGAGTGTGACATGGCTCAGGCTTAAGCCGCTGAACAATATAAAACTTTATTATCGGCTTCCCGCCCCTTCTTTATTTTATCTCAAGTTTCTTGCCGGAAAAACTTTCCGGGCACTGCCTTTCATAGGGCCGATTTAACAAGGCCATGTCAGAATGTTAGCATCCGCATTCCCTTTGTATTTTTTCCTGTAATTAATGTTTTTTTATTGGACTCCGTAATTTAATGGGGTTAAATTTGTTAATAGAGTATAGCGTTTCAAGAACTTAATCATATATTCCTGAATGCGCCACACATTAGTGATTTATATATACATTATTATCAAGCCAAGGGTATTTAGGATAGCCGCCAAAAATCGACGCTTATAAATGTGTCAAATTTTTTACTATTTATAACTGGTTCACTTTTTGGTCTTGGGCTCAACTCGTGGTGAATCGTTAAAAGTTATCCTGCAGACGAGACGGTACGTATATTACGCGCCGTAATAGTACGAATGAATCAATTTAACGCACTATAAAAAAATCGCTGTTGCCAAACGATACACATTGAGAAAAAACTAAATTCAAAACTTTTGTAATGATTGAGCTTCATTTGCTTCGCTATACGTATATAAAAATTTTCAAAAATAAAAAAGTTTATCGATAGGTGAAACTTAATACTTACCTAATAGTTGGTAATTCTGCACAATGCATGTTGCCTCACGTATTATAACTGCGTGAAATTGTTCTAGTTACATACACCGTCACCTGTTTACGGCGCCGATATTACATGTGCTCAATATGCGGTTTGTTTTAAATCCCAAGGATTTTTTCTATTTTTTTTTATATGTTTTTTAATACTGGATAGGGCTGGAATCTTTGATGTAATGATAACACTCTAAGCAGTTTCCACAATCACCACCAAACTCTTATAAACAGCTTTAATCGTCTCCGGATGATGCCAACTCGGTTTTGTTTGTGGTTTTGGTGTTTGTGGAAACTACTTAGAGTGCTATGTTTTTTAATATTTTATGATTAATTAACCTGATTAACCGGTAACATGTTTTTAACTGTGGGTGCATAAAATCTCTACCTATCGATAACCTGTCTATGAAGCAAATTTGTTATTTGTCCATTAATTAACCTCGCTTTCGTAAGTACCTTGTACTCTTATTTAGTATAATTATCACAATCTGGTGTTATTTATCGCAGCCATCCTGAAGAAGAATGAAAATAGATTCGGAAGCTCAAAAGAAAAAAGTTCACTTCATTTCTTACCCCCGACTGCTTACCCAATAATAACCAAGTGAATCCTTAACTTAATCAGTCAGTACTATTCTTCGCTAATAAATAATAATATTTTAATAAATTATCTCTGGAGTAGAATCTAGAAGCAAGCTGTGATAAACCATTCAATCTACAACACAAAGAAACATAATATACAAAAATAATAAACAATGAAAGATAATATATAACGTAGAAAAAAAATTGTATGTAACTCTTACAAAAAGTGTTTATTGCACTCGATGTGTTGTCCAATTTCATGACAATTTCACGTCGCGTGCAATAAACATTTCCGTTTTGCACTTGTTGCTTAAATAACTATTATATACAAGTTTCAAAGGTTTCAAGGTTATCGATAGGTGAAATTTGTAATGCATAAAATTTAAATTACTAATTGTCTTGATTTTTAGAGAAATGAAAATACAAATGATGTAAAAACTATCGATACTGTTAAAAGCGCTATTGTGCGTATTTTCATCAAACAATATTTACTTCGTTAGCTTTATTAGTTTTGAAGATATGACCGTGGAAACAAAAAACACATTTTATTTAAAATACAATTTTTTCACTTATTTTTATTTGAACACATTGAGACCATGAAAAATGTCGTAAAACATTATTTTGTATGCCCAGTGAAACTATTGATAAAAACTACAGTACTCATACAATTTATTGCATAAGGTAAGTAAGTAAAAATTTAAGTAGTTCTTATTTTTTGCCTATTTTTAACCAAGGGATAGAATTATTACTACAATATATATATATATATATATATATATATATATATATATATATATATATATATATATATATATATATATATATATATATATATATATATATATATATATATATATATATATATATATATATATATATATATATATATATATATATATATATATATATATATATATATATTGAAATTTAAGTTAGGTTTTGTATAATTTTTAGGTTAATTTGATAAATTATAATGATAAATTTTTTATTAATATTTAAATTTTTTTGTGCCCCAAGTTTGGAAGTCAATTGAAAATAGATATATTAAAAAATGTGTTTTTATGTCATGCCTTTTTATGTCATATGTCACTATCGGGCGACATTTGAAATAGTTATATTTTAATTGACAGGAGTCGGTTCATTAGGGAAAATAGCAGAAATTATCCATCTACAACAAGACAATATATATACAACTTACACAAATTTAACACAATTTTATTTACAACCTTTTATGTATTTATTAATTGCTTTCAATTAGAGAAATATATATAATCTATGATATATGTAACCAATTATACACATTTGTGTCTTAATTGAAATATGTGGTTATATATTATGTACTAAAATTGTCTACTAATTAAGATATAAAATTTTACATTACACATTACTCCATCTACCTTTATTTCTATTAATGAATGAGTCGTAGCTTAGTGTCAAACCTTTAAGATATTTGTGTACTGTGTAATATAGGTCCCTATACTGCGAAATAAAATAAAAAATACAAAAGTTGCTTTAAAACTAATCACATGATAAATCGATGCCATGGATATTTTTAGATCGTATTTTATCTATGCTGATGTAATATCTATGCTCTGTGTGTCATATCTTCTAAATTCTAACCTAGAATAAATGGAATATACTTATTCATAATTGTATGTACTTTTATTTAAGAGTTTTTAATGAATTTAAATATATATTAAAGCTCAAATTGGTAAGTAAATTTAGCATGCATGTTATTCATTGATATATATGTTTATGGATTATCAAGTACTTGTTGTTTATATTCTGGTCAGATATTATTTATAAGGTGTACCTTTTTATATTGTTTCGATGTTATTTTAGGCCTTGGTTCCTCGCTGGGGGTGGCGATTATGGACTGCTTACACCATTTCTAAGGATTCTCTTGTGTAATGGCTAATAAATGTTGTTACGAAACTCTTGGAACCTCGTCTGCTCGCTGCACAATGAAAAATTCTTGTAGACGTTGACATAGGCAAAAATTTGCCTATGTCAAATATGTCGTAAATAAAATACTCTTTCGAAAAAGGCCCCAAAAATGGGCCGAAACGTCAAGTAATATAATCAGTCGTTTTATTGCTATCTCAAGATAAACCCTGCAAAAAAAATATTTTAAAAGTATTTTAATTTTACGTTTTTTGAAATACGTTATAAGAATTTGATGACGAACACGGTGGTATAAAAATGTTTACACCGACGAAAATTAGCGATTTAAGTTTTTTTCGATCAAATGCAATATACCTACTCTTCGAGTTTCGTAGAGAAGAGTATTATTATAATAAGTTCCTATTACCATTTCTCGGTCCGCATATGATTTTCCTATGTGCAATACCCAATTTCCACTGAATTTTGTTCGTATATCTCGACTTCCACGAGCTTTATTGAAGTGTATGCTCTCACTTCAGGCTACCTTTAATAGTATTTTTAAAATACACGTTCCACAATATGCTTTTTATTATCATACAGCAAAAAAGGAAAGTTAGCTACTGTGCATATTACAGAACGCATAAATTCAATCTTAAAAGTTAGAATATGTAAATTGTGTTTCATTTAAAAGAATGGGGATATCAAAACGAAGTATAAGATTCACCGGCGACGATAATGTACAAAAATAATGTAAGCAAATCTACATTTTTCCACATCAGCCATTTTTTGCTTACAACGCATTTCAAAGGCTGTAGTGAAATTGAGTAATAGTTCTTTTCCAGCCGGCTTTTAAATCTAAGGTTGCTATAAAAATTTTCTGAAATTGAAACACGCCAGATTTATTTCCCTCAACGGATCAAGCTTAACTTTTTTCTGTATTATAAAGCACTATGTCAGTAGCAAAATTGCCGAAAGGCTAAAAATATCATGATAATAGGATCAGGAATAATTGTATTACGGAAAGCGTTGATGTGAATTTAATAATTCACAAAATGTACATATGATCAAATTCTACCGAAATAATGAATTGTTAAAAACTCAAAGCTCAAGAAAAGAATTTCGTTAAAACCGATATTAATGTTGTCAATCAGCTTTTAAATAGAACACTGAAAGTACTGGTTTTTAAGGTATTTTAGTAATAGATGTTTATTATTTATATGTTTAAGCGTTGAATGTGTGAAATGTTACGTCAGAAAATAACAAGACCGAACTTAATTTCGTCAATTCGTCCATTAAAGACTCATAATATGCAAAGTCTGTCTGGAAAATTCCTACCGAGATGTTATTAAAAATAGCAACTTCCGGTCGTGTTTTTCATGAGTACCTAACATTACAATAACAGCATTAAATTGCGGGACATGTACTGCCATGTTACGAAAAACTAGGAGTGACTAATTAAGATGATAATAAACTTTTAAAATTGATTGCGAAGACTAACAAAAGGTGAGTTTTTAAACATTTTGTTCAGTTTGAATTATAAATAATACATGTTCCACAGAAGGATGTCTTTTCGGATTCGGATTTTTAAGTTTCTCATAAAAAAATACAAAAATTTAAAAAAAATTCTTTTCTCCTAAGTCTTATAAATAGTTTAGGTAGTTAAACCTTAAAGTTATAAGTAGTAATATATTTTTTAGTTGTAATATTCTTTCGTATTATTAAAAAGTGCGTAATTGACATCAACTTACGGGTGCTTTAAATTTATGCTGAAAAACAACTACTTAATCGCTTTAAATTATTATTATTAATCCGCTATCCAATAGTATCCCACCGTTTTACAATTACCGAAAATCCTGAGAACGTTTTATGTTAATTACATGTGGCAGAATGCAACATTGGAAGACAAAACATTGTGCACTGCGGAAGAGTCCGCAGTGCACAAAAACTGAAACCACCGTGGTTCATCGGTGATCCAACACCACTTACTGTGGACGACCTTTTGAGTGATAAAAGAGCGACAGGGCAATGCAATGCGATTTTGATTTCCTTTGATGTTTGCTCATTATTTCCGAGTGTACCAATTCCACAGACCTTGGACTATCTTGAGAAATTACTCGAATTAAACAACTATAGAAAATAAGTAATAGAAGAATATATAAACCTTACAAAACTTTGTATGAAACAAAATTGCTTTCGTTTCAATGACAAGTTCTATGAACAACATGAAGGAACCGCAATGGGTAACTGTTTATCGCCTTTCATTGCTGGTGTCTTCATTAGTCGATTTGAATTGAAGAATTCGAGTATTTTCCTAGGATTTGGCTGAGATATGTGGATGATATTTTTGCCGTGTTTGACACTAATATTGCACTAATATGTATTAGTAATTAAAAATAGTGACAATAGGTTAAAATTTGATATATATAGAAAATATACCAGTACGGTCAGATATATCCCTAATGACTCTCACCACTGCTATCAACACAAAATGGTGAGTTTTAATTTTCTTGTCCTTCGTTTACTAAGTTTCCCTCTCAGTAATGAGAAGTTTGAAAAAAAAGTATTAATTAAAGATAGTGAGTAATGGTTATCCTAGAGATATAGTTGAAAAACTAATTAGGAAGCGTAAATTTAAGGACACACTTCGTATTTCTACGACCTTTCAAAAGGATATAGAGACTCCAAAATATGTATCCATCTCGTATGAACCCTGGTTTACTCGTGGTTTGAGTAAGGTCTTCAAAAATGTGGGTATAAAAGCGATTCATTCGTTGAGTAATAAATTACAACAACTCTTAGACAATCCGATGGGGAAAATTGTTCCAAATGAAAGGTCTGGGATTTACGAAATTAGTTGTAATGATTGTGATCGAATATATGTTGGACAAACAAGACGATCAATTAACACCAGGTTTAAAAAGCATATGGCTCATCTAAAATATGGAAGAAGTCTAAGTATAGTAATTTAAGATTAGTTAGAAATGTGACCAATAATAGACAGTTGAATGCATTTGAGAGCATAGACATTATAAAATGTAAACGTAGTATGAATAGCGGCAAGGGACCTATATCGTATAGCCCGCTTTACGCGTTGCTTAGCAACTGATCATTGAAGCGTGACAAATGACTTCACCATAAAATAGTATAAATAGGGTAGATTTAGTTTAAGATTAGTTTTAATAGTCTCCGGATGATGCCAACTTGGTTGGCGAAAGGCGCGTCGAGCGAGGTAAAAGTGTTTTGGTGTTTGTGGAAACTACTCCTAGTGTTATAATTACATCAAAGGTTCCAGCCCTATCCAGTATATATAAAGTACATGTAAATAATTAAATTCAGTATTTTCAATTAATGCTGAACCAAAAGAAATAACGTAGGTATATATCTTTATTATACTGCGCTGTCGAAATAGTGTGGAGTGACTCATACATAATTTCACACCACCATCACAATTGAACGGTCTGCCTATTTGCAATGGATCACAGAATTTCTTAGTATGCAAATTTATGTACACTCTATACAAATGGTGGGCAGAACTCATTAGTACGCGGGTCTACCGCTCTCATTGGTGAGTTTTAGGCGGTTCTAAATTAAATTAAATTTCATTGGTCAGAGGGAGACGCGGGATTATATTGACGCATGCGCTGTTTCATGCATGTTTTGGCGCGACAGTGGCATTTCTTTATGTGTTATGCACGGTTGAATCGCGATATAAATTAATTATAATATTGTGTATACGTATATTGTGTAATATTGTGTTATACGGGAGTGTTTAGTGTTTTTATGCGATGGACGCGACGAATGCGAGTAGTAGTGGTTCTAAAACAATAATTCCAATCGTAAACGACCGAATTTGACAGGAGGAGAACTGCATATCACCAAAAATGTAGACAAGAAATATTGGAACGGTATTCTGGAATCACTAAAACGGAGGCAGTTGATACATGCGCTTCGTTGAAAAAAGTCTATGTGAATAGTGTGTTTCGTGCAATTAGAGATGAGGAACCCATTGCAAAAAAGAAGAAAACGGAAACTCGTGGCAGAAAGAAAATTGACGTCGACGAAGATGTCAAATACGCAATACGCCGGATTATCCATGGTTTCTTTTTTAAGAATGAGATTCCTTCAGCGTGGAGGAAAGGGAAGATTTTAGAGTGGCTGAAATCAAAAAGCCTGGATTGTGATAATATGCTAAAATTGCAGCTTCTGAAAATTGCCCAACGGGAAAAGAGTCGGTACATTAAATACGTAGTCGATGAAATGGCAATAGCTCGCGATGTGACAATGCTTCGTCTACCACCTTACCACTGCGAATTGAATCCAATCGAATTAATTTGGGCCCAAATAAAAACCGATGTAGCAAGAAATAATCGCACTTTTAAGCTAGGAGAAGTAAAATTATTGTTAAATAATGCCATTAGCAGAGTCACTGCGGAATCTTGGACTAAGTGCATTATGCACGTAAGAAAAGAGGAACAAGCATGTTGGAACTAGATACAAGGCAGGAACCTTTGGTAGATACCCTTATAATCCGTCTCGGCGATAGCGCCGATAGCAGTTCCAGTGGTAGTGATAGTGAGAGTGACAATGAATAATGTGGAATAGTACGATAACCTCATTCTTTCGTTCTGAACAAATTACATAGTGATATATAGGGACATATAGGGATATATAGCGACTCAGAGGGGCCACTTGTGTGTAGCTTGCTACTCCTACGTCCCTACAAACTACACACGGCAGAATTCTACAAGATCTGTTTTGAATATCTCTCTTTGGCTGGGTAAGCATTAACTGTTTTAATCTCGGTTTTAATTAACTACAAATCGCCCTGATTATAAAGTTTTTTTAAACTAAATATTACTAATTTAGTTTACTTATAATTAATGCAAGTAATACTTATTAGTGTTAAATGAATAATACTAAAAATTATTAGTTTATGAATGAACTTGATAAAGAAAACTTATAGAGTATACATATCACACATTTTTAGAACCATCTAATAAGAGTATTTTTCTTAAGATAATAAAAAAAAACCATCACAAGTACACTTAAAAACAATGTTAATAACTTGGATATTTTATTTCATTTTTTTTTATTCTGCCCCCTCTAAAATGATACGCCTATGGAATTTTGCTCTCCTCATCTCCCTGAGCCGTCCATATGCCGGTGATGAATCACTCCACACAATTTCGACACCGCAGTATAGTGAAGGACATCGTAAAGGTTATGCCGTTTTTCTCAATACTGGTTTTATCACTTGCCCCCTTTATCTTCTGACGGCGGTAAACCACTTGATCAAATCTCAATCATAACGTGAATAATTATGGATTTCATTGAAAAAACGGTTGAAAACATCTGTTAAACCTATATTCTTGTGTTATCATCTGTTGTTGTTATCATCTCTATATTCTTGGTTGCATATTTTTTAAATATATTGTAGTTAAAACTCACCGCATGAGGTAGCACCTCTAAGCGTCAGGGAATTTCGAATTGATGAAACATAGCAAATTATTTTGGAAGATTTTATATTTTTTATGACAGTTGGTCATTTTCATCTGGTAAACATTTTTTTTTAAACATGTTCTAATTGTTTACACAAAAGTGTATAACTTTCCAGCGTGTAAACTAATTCTAAAGCTACTTGCCAAAAATAGGCTGTTAACGACAAGTATTAAGCTCAAAATTCAAAATTAACAGAATTTACTAATTTCAATATGTCCGCCTATAGTATATAGAACGCTCTTAATTCTTCAAGGTAATTGAGAGCCTAAGTTAATTTAGAAAGCATATATATTAAATCACAGAAAATTTTCAGACACGAATTAAAATTTTAAACCAAAGCAGACTCACCACGGTAGATATAGGGGATTTTTAAATCTTAAATGAGCTCCCCAATTTAACTTTTTATCCTGGGTTTTATATCGCAATTTATTTTTCAAAGCAGTAATTATAAATTAAAAAGTTGTCTCGGAGATAATTAGACTGTTTTCCATTGTTATATCGTTCTTAATATCCTGTTCAGTTTGTACACTAGTCAGAAACAAGGACACATGCAGGTTGATACCACATTGAAGTAATATAAAGTGCCTTGTTCCAGTAGCATACAGCCTCTGGATGCAGTAATCTTACAACAATAACTAGTGAAATCATAAAATGTGTAATATTCTATAGGATACTTTTTGCTGAGTCGGGTATTTATTATAAAAAACAAAATATGAAGCAATACACCTATCCTGGCAAGCTGCTTTGAATACGTCACGCCCTAAGGTGCGTGCGCATGCTTATGGTAATTCGCTTTCGAACGCTTATGTTTATTAGTACTGTTTTACGTATGATAATGTCAACATCAAGCGATTTTACGATTTTGATTACATGAATAATTATAAAAAATGTAATCATGACAACTCTACGATTACACAAAAATGTCATACTGCTGCATGGAAAATAACAATTGGAATACGGAATGTTGTTTCCAAACACATTTAATTGAATACCATAAAAATATTAATAAGAATGCAGTAAACAATTAACAACTTCACTCAAGAAAACTAAGAGTAAAACGTAGTAAGAAACAAAGAATAGAATGAAAACGAATAGCAGCGTAGGTATAAATGAATATTAATCTAAATTAAATATTCGAAATTGCGACACTTTGCTCTTAAACACAACTCTAAACGATTGAATGTTTCCGCCCACACATTATTTAAAACAATCGGAGACACTGCTCTGATGTGGTGCCGTATTCGTTCCTGCAGTTCTTCCAGATTCCTCGGTTTTTGGGAGTAAACTTTGCTTTTCAAGTAATACCAAAGGAAGTACACCAATGGGGTTAAATTAGGCGATCGAGCAGGCCATTACATGGGCCCTCTTCGCCCCATACACCTCCCAGGAAACACCTCGTGTAAATATTGACGGACATCGGACTTCATTGGCTGGAACGTCTGGATCGTCAATCTTTGAGAAAAATACGGTAAGTGCGGGGCTTAAGTCGTTGCGGAGAAAGTCTCTGGGTTAATTTCCCTCAAAGAAATGTGGCCACAAAATCCTGCTTCCTATAATACACCCCATACATTTATTTTTTATGGATAATGAGTGTTAGCCTCAATTGCCCAATTTGCTCTGTCATTATCCCAGTATCTGCAGTTTTGCCTGTTCATAACGCCATGTAAGGAAATTGATTATATCCTGTTTCCAAACCTGATATTTATGTGTATAATATAGATTCCTATTTAGAAATCAGAGAAAATAATTGCAGAAAACTTCTTAAAACAACAGATGGTACCTTCGGGGTACTTCTTGTCCTAATTTAGTTCTGGAACAACGTACCTTTCGCTGCACACGTCCTTCAATATTCGTAGAATGTTTGCATAATATTTACCCTTGTTATCTAAATTTTTATAACTTTTTTTAACCATTAAAACTTAACAAAATTTACTTAATGCTTGGTTCTTGAAAAGTTCGTTGCTAAGTGAACGAATTGTTTTTACCGCTTGTTTCATTCTCTGGAAATCAGCTATGAATTTTGTTTGTTGCTTATTGTATGTACATATTATTTTATACACTTGGAGAAGTTTTAGTTTACCGCTCACACAAATCACTTTGATTTTAAATGTTTATGTCACATTATTACTTATCATATTGTTACATCATATCCTTTTTTGAATCTATTTAATTTTCGATTTATCTAAGGTGATTCATGCGGTGGCTTTACTGTTGACATATGCTGTCATTTCAAATTTAATTTTTTGATAATTGTACTTTAATTAAAGATTTTAGATTTATATTCACTCGCTTTGTAATTTACCATATTCTTTATTTCATTTAATTGTTAATTACTGTGTTGAGTTTTAGTTTGTTATATGTTGTTATAGATACATAATGTTCAAATAATGATCTTTGGGATACATCTTTTTTACTGTATATTACTTATCTTTATAATATTTGTTATTTATATGAAATTTGAACGGATACCATACAATGAAATGTATATATATATATATATATATATATATATATATATATATATATATATATATATATATATATATATATATATATATATATATATATATATATATATATATATATATATATATATATATATATATATATATATATGTGTGTGTGTGTGTGTGTGTTATATGAAAATATAACGCAGACGTAAACAAAACAATTACGATTATATAACTTAGACCGTAAACAAAGTAATTAATAATGAAACTATTATCTACACTATTTATGATAGTTATAGAAAACATTAATTTTAATTAATGTGAAGGAAACACCGACTGGAAGTCACATGAATTAGATAAAGCAATAAATAATAAAATTAGATAAAGTAATAAATAATAACTAGATAAGAGTATTCTAGAATAATTTGAAAACATTGTTTGTGTCACGTACGCATCGGCGATTCCCTATATAAAATCCCAATTACAGATAAGAAGTTAGTCAGTCATTTACCATCATTCAAGTCATTCATTTACCATCATTCAAGTCAGTCATTTACCATCATTCAAGTCATTCATTTACCATCATTCAAGTCAGTCATAGTTAGCAACACAAGTCAGTCATTATTAATAAGACATTAAACATCAGTCCGTTATTGTAATACATCGAAGCAAGTTATCATAGTTCAGTTTTAGCAGTCTATAAGTCTGCATTAAGTTAGTGTTGTACCAGAAGGTTTTGGTACAATAAATTATATAAGTTAAAATAAGTGTTTTATTCCTGTAACAAGTAAAAAAAGTTTTTAAAAAATCAAATTATAAAACCGACATATAATATATATATATATATATATATATATATATATATATATATATATATATATATATATATATATATATATATATATATATATATATATATACAGGGTGAGTCAGTTTTTTGTAGACAAACTTTAACAGGGGATAGAGGGTTTATAAGTCACTTTAACAGGGTTTAACGAAAATTCGAGAAATAAAAATTATAATAACGACATTACACTGTCAGAGAAACAACGGCCAATATCTCGAAAACTGTCATAGTTAGAGCAAAATTACAAGAGATCAAAATTGTTACTAAGGGGCCGTTATTTTAGAAATATGTCAGATAATGTCAGTGGCGTACGAGAAAAAAGTTCTATTATGCAGAATAGTCGAAGTACCCGAAAAAAGTAACATCCACTATAGTATTTTCGACAGGAACAATACAACATGTTGATCCTATGCAGGTTAAGATATGTGTAAAATATTTAGTGAATATATCATTCCGTTCAGAAAATATTACACATTAATGTAAAAAAAAATTAAATTTTAACACCCTGTATCTTCCTTAGGAAGCTAGATCGGCCATATATTTATAGGCACTTTTCTTTTTAAAAACGTGCGTTCTATCCCCTGTTAAAGTTTGTCTACAAAAAACTGACTCACCCTGTATATATATATATATATATATATATTAATATATATATATATATATATATATATATATATATATATATATATATATATATATATATATATATATATATATATATATATATATATATATATATATATATATATATATATATATATATATATATATATATATATATATATATATATATATATATATATATATATATATATATATATATATATATATATATATATATATATATATATATATATATATATATATATATATATATATATATATATATATATATATATATATATATATATATATATATATATATATATATATATATATATATATATATATATATATATATATATATATATATATATATATATATATATATATATATATATATATATATATATATATATATATATATATATATATATGTATATTATGCTCGGTATATTAAACATACGTCATGTTTCGCTCTCTCGTTACTATATCATTTTGTATAAATAAATAGTTACCAACGCCCAGCACCTCCGCCAGTTTTTGAAATATTTGTAATAAATATTAAATGTCTTCCTAATTTAATCGAATTTTTCTATATTTCTCTGGCATTCTACAATATTATATAAGTGTTCTATAATATGTAACTTGATCGGAGTGCGGATCAGATATCCGCTGCACTTAGGCCCCATTGGGCCCCTTGTGCTTCCTCCGTGAGGGAAATGCGGAAATGTCTCCCTAGGCCTATGTCTCCCTAGACCAGCCTAGTGTTGTAAAAGGTGATTATGTTGTCTAGGGGCATTTCCCTCAATTGGTCATAGAAGGCCAACGTTCCCCCAATATGGATTCTCTGGTTGATGACATGGCGGGACACTCAAAGGTACGACAAAGTACATGCTCGACCATTTCATCTTCTTGTTCACATCCTCTGCAGATGGGTGTGTCACTTTGTGTCATATTATAGGGGTGCTTCCTTACCCGGTAGTGTCCGGTTAGGATTCCTGTTACAAATAGTAGGTTTCCACTAGACATTGCCAGATTCCTCGCCATCTCTTCGCTGCAATATATCAGGAGATTTCTGGTCAGCTGAGAGCTACTTGTTTCATCCTACAACGTCTTAAATTTCTTACGGGTGTTTTCCTTTATTATTTGGAGTTTCGCTGCAATTGGTAGTATACTTGAAGGACCAGGCCCAAGAATTTTTAGGCTGGCTGCCTTCTTGGCCAGTGTGTCAGCTTCTTTATTGCCGTTGCATTGTGAGTGCCCTTTGACCCAACATAGGCAGATGTTATTCATCTGACAGGCTCTCACAAGTGCTTGGTGATATT
>CAXKVY010005777.1:0-24437 GCA_964058915.1 Tetropium fuscum
ATTTCCTCCCATTAACGCTAAAATGCATTCATTACACAACCGTGCAAATACGTTTCAGCGTTTAATGCATAGACATATTAATACAGGGAGACTCAACGGTTCATTCATAAAACGCTGGAACACTGGATCAGAACCCATCCAGTGGCGTATCTACTTATCTTTAATGAATGAGTTAGGGTAAACTGCATAGTTACATCAGGAAAATACTGAATACCCTGTATCCGAACGTTGCAATAAATGAAATGAAATAGAAAAATAGAAAATTCAGAGCATAGTTTAATTCGCGTACATTAAGATAATACGGAGTAACTGCAATGAAACTTCATCATGTGTTTTGTAGAAATTTATTTATAATTTTAATGCAAAAAGTACAGTTTTTGGACGTATTTGTTAGTTAGTGGACGGTTTAATATTAGTTATTGGCCGCATTGTAAATAATTTACAACTGTACACTGTATACACTGTAATAGGTGTCTGACCACGTAGTAAAAATTTTCCTAGCGTGTTTGTTGAAACAACTCATAAAGGCTGTCTATTTTTTCTTTCTCTTCCTCCTCGTTTTAATTTTTTTTATCGTCAAATTCACATTTCATTCATTTTCAATGTCGCTGTGTTCATTCTCTGAAATCTCATCATTTTCTGTATTGTAGCATATGTGACATAGACATGTCATCACCTTCTTCTGGAATGTGAACACGGTGTTTAGGGGGAACACAACATTTGTGTCAATATTGCTTACATCTGTCATATAATAAAATTACATCGTATATTTAAGAATTTTAATCATACATTCAAATTAACTTATTATAAAGTAAAGTTATTACTCGACCTATTATAAATGCAACAATCCTAATAATATGAGTGCTGTATTTAAACTAAGAAATAGAAAAACATCTACATTTTTCATTAGAAGAATATAAGAAAATACTAAAACTAAAGCGCAACCAGCTCAAGCCAGAGATTTCTCCTTTCTGGGTCTTTGGAAAACATTATTAATCAGATTTTTTTAATTATAATATGAATTTAATTGGAGATGAAAATAGTATTTTGCATCACCAGAATAAAAATAATTTTAAATAAATATCGATTATGTACTATATAAATTACATAATAAAAATTAATGAAATAAGTATTGATTAATTATTACAGCAATATAAAAAGTCCTTCTTTGTTTCAACGCCACCCCTGGCCAAGTCAAACCATTACAGCTTGTAGATAACCTTAAAAATACTTATATTACTTACCGATGAAAAACGAACACACTAAAGAAAACACAAGTACAAGATGTAGCGTTGCGGCAACCGCAAATTTGTTTCCATTGATAAATGAACATTGTATACTCTATCCAACGAGAGAATGGACTCTGTAACGAGCTACGCAGGACCGTCATTCGATGAAATAAATTCGTAAGTATGTAAGTAAGTAAGTAGTAGGTACTTTATATAATTAGGTACCAGGTAGGTATCGGACCCAGGCGCCGGCCCTGGCTACCTGCTGAGCCAATTAAGACGTTGAGGGCGTTGAACTAATGTTCTAAGGGGCGGAGATCTGACCAAAACAGACGAATTTTCGCTCGAGTGCAAGTCCATTCTCTCGTTGGATACAGTATAGTAAAACTCGAGTAAAATTCATCAAACGACGTTGCCGTTGTTGAGATTTATATCTCAAGGCACAGTACATTTTCGGTTGTCTATGGTTTTCACCATATATTATTAACGCAATAAGGCAATACAATAGATTACTTTTGCCAAGAAGCTGTTTTAAATAACATTGTACTATTAAAATGAATCAGATTCGTTGAAATCGTCAAATTATTTGAAGACCTTTTACGGTATTCAAGTGAATTTCACAGTAAGCCTGGCAAACGTGCCGTTCGGGAGAAAAAGACGGACGACAAGGATGGAATGATCTTGGATCGGCCAAAAACGTAAACAAATCTGCCTCTTGTATTAATACGTCTATGGTTTAATGCAAGTTTGAAAGTCTGTATTTGCAAAAAAAACTATTTTTTATTAATTAAGTCTTGACGTTCATGACATACTTCAAGCATACACTGTAACGGGTCGTTCTGTATTTCTTTGGAGGTGTCTTTAAACATTGAAGAATTCTTTAGGTGCTCACGTAGAGTCAGTGGCGTAGCAAGACTTTCACAGGCCCGTTAGCAAATTTTCCAATGGGCGCCACCCACACCGCGAACCATAAACAAAATTATAAAGTGGAAAGACAATAAAACTAAGGAACTTAAATTCAATATCAGCTGCGGTGTTTAAAATATGCATATAAAAACATTCCACTTCCGATCCACTAAAAATTGCCCGCCCCCATGAGTAACACCTTGTAGGTCACAGTTCGGAGCCGGTCAGTGCACTTTGTATATTTATTAGAATTAGTGTAGCCTCGCAGTAAGTATAAACTCAAAGTTCCTCATTGGGCATGTAATATTGTTTATTATAAGGCAGGGTAAGCGTTTATAAAATAATATATTTATATCTGTAATTAATAATGAAATGAAAATAACATTCGTGAAGTACGGCGTAAATGTCACCTGTGACGTAAATGAAATATGGAGCTGTGTATTCGAAGTGATTGCGGCGAATTTAATTTAAATTTTAATTTCCTGTTTACTTTTCGTTTCTGTACATAAGACGGGTTAATATCCGACGGAATTTCTATAAGAAAATGAGCAAGAATATATAGGATCTACAACTTATTATTATTCTAATTTTAACACTTAGCTCGACTGGGACGTATGTAAAAAGAAAATCAATCGACGATGTCATTTACGTCGGTAATGCATTTTGAAAATGTATTTATTTATGGTAACAGATTTGAACTAAATATGCATAATATAATCACAACCATCCCTGAAAGATGATTTCCCCCCCCCGAATTTTGAAACGATTATTTGATTTCATATTAGACCAGAGTCGATAATTTTTGAATCCAAAAAAAATAACAGTAGGATGAAACCCATTGGAAAAGGAAGAGAATATAACAAAAATAAAAGGCGGAAGTGGAGGGGAAGTGGGGAAGGGAATCTGAGGTCGGGAAGTGGAGGGGTTTTCTTTTAAGAAATTTGGTGAAAACTTACCTTTTCATGTTTCAAACACACTGTAATTTTTTGATTTAAAATATTTATTTTTTCACCTTATTTTCACTTAATATCGAAAAAGCACCCTAATTTTCAATCGAAAATTCTCATGTCAAAATATATGCTTTTTAAAAAAGTCAGTGGGCTTTTTGTTCGTTGAAATCTGTATTTTCTGATGGGGTAAAAAAATGTACATTACTATGATACATGTTCTCAGAAAATGCAAAGAAACGAAAAAAACTCGTATACGAAATTTTTTTAAATTTTCAAAATTTTTTTTAATCATATAATTTTGATCTATTTATTAAAATTTACACTTTAATTACTCGAAAAACTTAAGATTCGATGTTTCGTTGATAAACAAAAAAAAATACAAATCCATAAAACAAAGATTGCAAAAAACATGCGAAAATAGTTGTTCTAAATATTAAAGATAGGATTTGAAGGAGATTTCACCAAAAAAATGTGACTGCTGCAATTTTTTTTAGTAAAAAAGTTGATTTATTAAATTCTAATTACATTTACGTCATAGAAAATCTCATAATATTTAGATACTTTATACTGATTACGTTATTCACTATAATATTTTTAAATACATTAATCTTGTTTTTTAATTTATAAATACTTTATCTTGAATTCTAATCATTTATCCATTAGTTTTTGTCTCTTTGAACCTTCCCGATTCTAGTAGATCTTCGAAATTTAGAAGACCATCACCGTCCTCGTCTCCAATATTATTTCCAATCTGCATTCTTTATTTCATCTGAATTAACTTCTTTGTAGGTTTTTTCTTCCACATGGAGCATTTTTCAGAACCATGATAATTTGAGCATATAATTTAAAGAAGATTCTACAACTTTCTCAAAACATTGTAGACGTCTTATTAAATATTAACTTTATTAACTTATTTGGTAATTATAGTAGTATATTTCGATTTGCAATTTTGTTATCAACGTAACATGGAATCTTACGTACTATTTTTGTTATATTCTCTTTCTTTTCCTATGGGTTTCATCCTCCTATTATTCTTTTCACTTTTTACCATTTTCAAAGCTCTGGTCTAATATATTTCCCCCATTTTTAACACGCATTTATTAGTTTCACCTGTATGTTTGTACGTAGCTTGTAACGGACTCTTTGAACGAGATTTTCGCCCACTTCAAAATGTCAGATTAAACTGCAACTATGCACGCTTATCAAGGACCGACGACAATACAATAATCTGAAAACTTTGTCCTAATGTCCTCACCAGGATCATCAAAAACCAGGATATAAAAAAAATTGTCTCGCTTTGGCGTATTCGTCACATAATAGAATTTTCTGATCGCAGTTGTAGTAGCTATTTGTTTAATCCTGCCCTTGAAACATGCAATTTCTTATTTAGATACAAAACTCGAAACTTCAAAAGTTTTTTAGATTAAAATAAAAAACGTTTTTATAGCAAATCCAACTAAAAAGTAAAAAATTTATTATAGTTTAACAAAAACTAAAAAAACACGCTTTAACCCTTTATAGGGCAAAAGACTTTTTTTCGATTGTTTTGACCAAATTTGATGGGAATGTTATTGCGGCTATAAGAGACCCATTGCTATATATATATATATATATATATATATATATATATATATATATATATATATATATATATATATATATATATATATATATATATATATATATATATATATATATATATATATATATATATATATATATATATATATATATATATATATATATATATATATATATATATATATATATATATATATATATATATATATATATATATATATATATATATATATATATATATATATATATATATATATATATATATATATATATATATATATATATATATATATATATATATATATATATATATATATATATATATATATATATATATATATATATATATATATATATATATATATATATATATATATATATATATATATATATATATATATATATATATATATATATATATATATATATATATATATATATATATATATATATATATATATACTGTATCCAACGAGAGAATGGACTTCCACTCGAGCGAAAATTCGTCTGTTTTGGTCAGATCTCCGCCCCTTAGAACATTAGTTCAACGCCCTCAACGTCTTAATTGGCTCAGCAGGTAGCCAGGGCCGGCGCCTGGGTCCGATACCTACCTGGTACCTAATTATATAAAGTACCTACTACTGCCTACCTATTCACAGTTTGTATTTGTAGTCTCGCAAGTACGGTTATTTTAGTTGTGTTGTTTACGGTTGTGAAATAAGTTTTAAATCTATTATAAGAATGGCAGCAGCCAGAGACGAGATAAATCCACCATTATCGCCAATTAAGAAGAATAAAAGAGGCCAGGTAAAGAAATATAATAATAAATATGTTTTATTTAATACGCATACTACTCACCACCAGTAACCGTGGTCAATGATTTATTTTTGTTTTTAATTTTAGGTCGTGCATCAAAGTCAAAAAATAATAATAATAAATTTATATAAGAAATTAAAGGAAGACAATCCGCAAATGTCGTACGAAGAGACAATTTTAACACTAACCAAACAAACGGGCATTGGAAAAACTACAATGAAAAAAATAAGCTCATACAATTATAACGCTCATACATTGATAATAAATTAATTAAGTCAAAAAAAGCCAAAATTTTAGTATTCCCCACTTCAAGATAATAATAGTGACATATGAAATCAATTTCAGTCAAATTTATTATTTCAAACATACAAAAATAATTAAAATGCTTATAATAAAACTAACATTTTTCCAAAAGCACACGTTTGGAATCAAAAAATATTGTAGAAAGTAAAACAACTGTCTTAAACTTAAATAAACTTAGAAAAAAGTCTCAATCCCGCTGATGGAAAGGCGCAATACAACCCTTGCATAATGCCACATTACACGTAGAGCATACAATATTACTTCGCTTCTCCTTAGATTCTGTGCTGCACTGAGCGCATCTTCTGTAACTTTTTACAACTTGTGGTAGATGTTTTCCCACATCTGGTAAACGTATTTCTGACGGTGAGAACTTTGCTATTCTTCTTCTTTGCAAAACCCACCATTGGCTGATAGCCCCGTTTGCGTTTGCTAGAGAATGTTCCTATTAACTCGTTGACGAGAATGCATCTAAATTGGTGATGGCTAATAGGTTTTCCGTTATTCTTTTTCAGAGAAATATAGCTGTTCCATATTGCAACATCTATAAAATAATACAACATTTTAACCCACCAACATAAACTTCCAACATCTGATCCATTCTGTCCAATCCGCCCATGAACTTATAATAATCGGATACAGCTCTGGACAAGGAACTTCTTCTTTCTCTTTTTTTCGGTTTGTTCTGCGGACCGTTGTCATTTTTGATGGATTGTGCATTGAAGATAAAACAGAAACAGTTTTTTCCGCATAGCTCATGGCATAGTCTTATTTCATGCTGTTTCAAGATTCTCCAATTTATTTCATTGAGCGCAAATGTTTTCTATACATGCGGACAGTCCCATATGAAAATAGTTTTTTTGATAAGAGTTTCAACACAAGATTTATAGATGTAAGAAAATTATCAAAAAATATACAATAATATACCCCTTTTAGTAGGGCCTTTGTCAGTTTAAGAACTACTTTTTCTCCCAATTATTATTATTACTACTACTTGTCACATATGGTTTTAACCCTTTTTAAAATCATACTAACTGTTAACTTTTTAAAATTTTGAAATTATTAGGAAAATGTATAATATATTTCCTAAATAATTATCAATTTCATGAAAAAAACCATTAGATACTTTTCAACCGCCGCCGCGTCGCGTCGTCGCAGTCTCGTTACCTACTTGTCGAAAGCACGGGAATGAAACATACGAAATAACAAGATTCTCATTTATATTCCATCACTTATTCCATTTATAGCTTCGTTATCTTAACGAAAGGCAGCCTGCACATTTAGATAGTAAATGTTAAGGGCTGTCGGTAATACAAGACGTTTGATATTATTTTCCTGGAGCGCGCATGGCATCTTATGGAAGGACTTTTTCTCCTGGATAAAATTGGGTTTGATATTGCCACAATTATTTAGGTGTTCTTTAACTGCAATTCTTACATGAAACGCAAACCTTGATTGTTAAAGACATGATGACAATGAATGAGTGAGTTTTATTTGAACATAGTCAAAATACTACAAACTTAATTATTTATGGTATAATTAAAATATAAATTGCAATTTTGATACACAGTAGGGGTATTGTTTGAAATCTTTGTTAACTCATTGATTACGTTGGGTGTAGGTAAATCATTAATGTTGTTGACGGGTCCAACTGTACAGTGAAAAGCTCGAAGCTCGAGGAGTGGCTGCAGGATCTTCTGCAGGACTCATTTTCACTACATAAGCTGACTAGCACTGTTTAAAAACAATATTGAAAAATTTATTGACAATAAAATCAGATAAATTGTTTAGCGTCGTTTTTCTGGTGTCCTAGGAGACCAATATTATTTGTTACCAAAGGTATTGTAATTTTTGGTGACAACAGCTCTCAAGTTTTGCTCTTAAGTGATTGGTGGAAATTAAGACGAGAGAAATGGTCTTTAATATTCATACAAATTGAATCAATATTACTGAAACACTGTAGCCGTGTAGATATATCGTCTCAATATAGGGCTACCGAACAACTCCATAGTCCTGGAAAATGACTGGCAACAATACTATCGATTGGATCACTCACTTTTCCTTATTTATATTTATTCCCAATATCAATTTTCGAAGCGACCGAGAAGTTACGCACGTGGGTATAATCCACTTTCAAAGACTTCGGCCACTAAATTTGTAACCAACTTTAAAAACTGACATTCGACTCTCAATTGCATTATATTCGATCAGTCAGTGATATTGTATCTCTAATATTACATTATTTTTTGCAGGTAATGGAATAATTTAAGAATACAAGGTGGTGCGGAAGAAGGTAATTATACATTTCTTGTTATACTAGGGGAGCTGAATCGCAAACCACTTAACAAAAGTATACGACTCAGGTCGTATACTTTTAAAAAGAGGGGCTGCCAAAGCCATATATATATATAGCTTCATGTAGCCCTTCGAATGGACCACAGTATAAGTTCGTAACAATTTCAAGTAATACACTACTACGTACTAGTAATTACTGGCAATTGACTTTTTTCCTACGTGTTTATGTTAGTGGTAGGAGCACACCGAAATGAAAGCATGACATATTTTACCATAATAAATAAAATGCTTTAAATGTTTTGAAAAAAAAATAATTTAAATGTTTTGTGAAAAGAGCTTTAAATATGACACAAATATAATACATTTATTGTAAACACTTTGGAGCAAAATAGCTCCCTTACTATTATCTGCCCGGTGCAAAATCAATCTCACATTGGTTTGCAGCTTGGACAGATTAATTTACGAGTTCGGTGTCTAATGACTGACCTATCGGTCCTTCAATTATATTTCTATCGATTATTCGAGACACCATCAAGCCTGGATCCCGTCCAGGAGGATATTATCGACTACCTCTGATTTTCGCCTCTATTATATTATTCGTATCGCCTGTTTTGTTCTTTGAGTATGCAAACTTAATTTGCGAAGGCTGTCAGTAGATCGACTGATTGTTCCTCATGCGATAATCGCACAGAACCGAACCCAATTTTAATATAAACGTGAATGTACAGGGTATTCCATGTCTCCTGAACAGCAACTAACTTTCTTATTTAAAATGGAACACCCTATATATTTTTTGAAATTCGGAAAGAGCGCAAACTTTTGAGTCAAAAACATGTTTCTAGGCTAAACCCTAAAAACACCCTAGGCTAAACCGTCAGGTTTCGGAGATATTTACCATCTTAAGACAAAAGTGACAGATGGAAAGGTCTGGAAGAAGCTTTATAACTTTTTTCATGTGGTATATCTAAATTTAATTTAAATACTCTTCAAAAATTATTTCAATTTTCAAGTCAAAACATTATACAATATACAGAGCCTAATTGAACCTCCTCTAACTGACCATAGAGGACTCATGCCCAGCAGTGAACTTTCTACAATAAAAAAATTAAGTGTTCTTAGAACTGGCGCCCATGGAAAGGATGCACTAGGGAGGAGACAAAGTAACTATCCTGGAAACTTACCAGGTGTTTCTCTTAATATTAATTAAATATTAATATTAATACTCCAACACTTGCAAGTGTTGAAGTTTTTATGGCCCTTATGCGATTAATTGGTTTATAGTGCGTTTTTATAAAGCTCCACGTTGCCGTTGGTGTTGGTAGGTATTTAATGTATTCTTAGGCAGTTTTATGTTTATTTTTACGCTAAGAGATATACGAGTTTTTATTTTCCTTCAATAACGCATGTACTTATACCACGAGTATGAGTATATAACGACTTTATCAAATGAAGTTATAAACCCTGCTTAGGAAGTTTCTAAAGACTTGATGTTTATGCTCATCAAGTATGTTATGTATGTCTTTATGTCTCGCTTTACGTATACTTTTAAGAAATTCTATTGTATATTGTATACACGGCCATCATGTACGGTGAATGAAGAATATAAAAGGAATAGTAAATGTTCTATTACAGAAAACCTTCATGAGTTCATTTTATATTCAGTTTAGAAAGCGTTCGTTGACAACTTGTATGGCTCTACTGCTGAAGCACTAAAAATGAGTATCCATCCATATTTAGTTTCAATTCAATACGGCTGTGCCCTATTTGTTCGTATTAGTGTGATATCGTAAGTGGCAAATGTAGCCCTGTACAGTAGCGTACGCGTAGAAATATTTTCCCCCTTGGAAAATGTAAAGAAAGTTTTATATACCTTGCTATATATAGTGTAGATCATTCAGATATCCATTTATATATACGTTTTTAAATGATCGAAAGGATAAATGAAAAATATTTGGTACTTCAAATATCGGAAGAAGTTTCTTTCAGGATGCTTCTTTTCAACCCTTTGGATGGGGGTGACATGAAATATTTTACGAACATTCCATTGTACATGTTATAGTTAATATTCCATATTAACCGTATAATATAGAAACGTCAGTAAGTCTGCCTTGGTTCTACTATTCCATGATTATGTTCCACCCCTTGGAATGATTTTACCATCAAAACTATAAAAGTCCCTATCAGAGTCTGTCTAAGAGTCCCTATCAGAGCCTATCAAAGTCCTAACAAAGTCGTCCAGAAATGATTTCCTTTGGGCCTACACAATTCCACGTTCGTCTACGGCGACAGCAGTGTCATCGAAAAATATATTTTCAAATAATTTAAAAGTCCGGACCACACGGGATTAAATAGACAACCATAACGTTTGCCTAACTAATTTTTCGAAATTTTCAAGGTTTACACCGCGATAGATACTCTATTCTTGTGATTAAAAAAAATTGCAAAAGTGGTGAAAACTGAAAGACATGCCGAGTATTGCCGAGTGCTCTTTGTAAATAATATCCCCAGTTTACAACCACTTTTTCCAACTACTAATTTTGAAAATATAGTTGAATGAAAATATATTTGAATGAAATATATTTTGCCCTAACATATAAGCAATCGCTTTTTGAGCGTCCAATGAAAAAATTCTATCAAATACATATTTCACAGAAAATTCTCGCATAGTTTTGTCTTTATTTTTTCTTAAGGTCGGTGCAGCGTGAGAGCGTCGGGTTTCGCGTTGCGTCGAGCGTCGCGACTTTCAGACAAACGTCAGCGTTTGAAACAAATATATTTGTTTTCAACGTTGATTAGTTAGCGTCGATCATTTACGAAAGTGACATGATGCCTTTGGAAGATCTATCGGAGATATTAATTGCAGAAGTTCATGCAAGAACATCATTGAGAAATTATAAATTAAATTCCTTTAAAAATAAACATCTTCTAGATAAGATCAATAAGTACTTTTCATATCTTCTTTTGTCTTCAGTTACTGGCTATAATATACTTGAATTAAAATACATTTGAAAGAAATATATTTTGCCATAGCAATCGCTTTTTGAGCGTCAAATGAAAAAATTCTATGAAATACATATTCACAGAAAATTCTCGCATAGTTCTGAATTATTTTATCATCATTTAATTACACATTATAATTAATATCCGACCCCAAATTCATTTTTGCATCCTCCATGTTTCGGATATAAAATCAATGATGAAAATGAGAGATAAATCATGTATATAGACCTATTTGCTCATTCACCCTTTCCGTCATTACTGTCCGAAAATTGATTCGCTGGAACATTATACATCTCTACTTTAAAACCAATAAGATGCCTTTATTTTGACTAGTTACCATGGCAATCTGAAAAAATTCCGGAAATTTTTTCGATGCGAGATGATAAGTAAGTGGAAATTTTTTGTCAAGTCTTCTTGAACTCGATCAACTCCATTTGTAGGTGAAGCGGAGAATCTTCCACATTACTCTTTCAAAGATTTGCAACAATATTGAAAGTGCTATCCATATTCTTAAAATCGGAAAATCGATCAGTGAATCTCTCTGACATTAGTTCCAGTTCATCAGCATAGCGACCGTGATCAATGTTTTCGAGACTGGATTATGACTAATGCTTAAAAACTGAAAAACTTTTTGTGACTGGTTAAAAAATGAAAACAGTTTTTACTTCTAATTTGTGTTTCCCACAAGAGAAGTTTGTTTTGAAAAGCGTTAAGATGACTGAATAGCTGATTTACCAATTGCCCTTGTCTTTGAGGCTTAAAGTTCAGGTAGTTTAAGTGCTCTGTGATGTCTACCAGGAATGCTAAGTCACAAAGAACAAGAAGAATTTGCGTCAATGTTTTCTCTTTCAGTTCAATAAAATCAGCTAATTCTTTTCTAAGGTCAAAAAACCTTTTTAGCATTTTACCTTTGCTTAGCCACCTTACTTCGCAATAATGTCACATCATCGTGTTGTGTAGAGAGTTCAACCAAAAATGTTTTAAACTGGCGATGGTTAAGACCGCGGGATCTAATGAAATTAATGGTATTTACTACCACATCCATAACATCTTCAGTCGAATGGACTTAGAGCACAAGTTTTGTTGGTGAATAATGCAATGCAGAATTATTAAATCACATTCTTGCACATTCATATCAGTTGCTCTTTCCTTCAGAATTCCGATGAAACCTTTTCGTGGACCATTGAAGGCGCACCATCTGTGCCCACTCCAACTAATTTACACCATTGCAAACTACATTGCTCAAAAGTACTTTGCACGTCTGTAAAAGTATCTTTACCAGTAGTGGCCCCTTGTAGCGGCCGTAAAGCCAGTAATTCCTCTGTCACTGCAAATTCTTCATCGACGCCTCGTATAAAAATAGCTAACTGGGCTGTGTCAGTAATGAGCGACGTAAATTGAACTGGTATAAACGTGAAGCGACTATCGGCCTAGAGAGAGATAGATTGTGGGCGTAATTTATGGCCAGATCCTACCTACCCGAGATCTTTATTGACCAGAGGCACACGGCATCTAGTTAATTTATGAGTTCAGTCGCATCTGATGCTGGGTTTCGCTCTGAGAGATACTTTCTTTGCAAACGCGATATAGATAAATTGCAATTGATTACAATTCCAATTACTTCTTGCATTTGACAAGCCAGAAGAGTAAAGGGCGTTCGACCTTTACTCTACTTCCTTGTCCCTTGACAGGCTGGCGCGTCGATAGAACACGGTTTGTGGGGACGCTGATCCGAGTGGCAGGGGAGTTAAGTACTCGATATGTCACGCATCGAAGTACAGGGCCATCCCTCACATTTTGACACATCTAGTACAGTTTATTTAAAAATGACAAATGCAATATTTGAAGGATTTTTTTGCTGACCAAAAAGTCCTAAAGCTTTTATATTTGTCATTTCTTCTCTATCTCTTAATATAAATCCTGTAGATAAGTGGTAAAGTGAAAACTCTGTACATATAAATACAACGGTAGTTCCTAAATGAGGTGTTATGTCACCTTAAGACAATTGCAGTTACTTATCAATCGTTAAATATATCACGAAAATCACAATCACAAACATCAAGAAAATCGGTCGTAAATACGATATAAGACGTCTGTAAATATATTTACAGACTTCTGGTGAGGAACACCATCTAAACGAACAACAAAATCGTATCATGTATATCATGTGAGTCTTAGAGTGGAAAGACAACAAGGCATTAGGCAGAAGATTATCTGAGTATAGAAAACGCAGATAGGGGTAACACGACGGATCATATTTTTTGCATATGCCAAGATCCTCCAACACGAAGACACTGGTATAAGCATGAATGAAACCGTGATACACCCAAGGGTGGCGGAGATACTTAATCCATGGAAACAACTCATGGGCGCAAAGTTTCCATATGTTAGAGTTATCTTTATCATTTTATTATTTATCATTTGACTATTGGAGATATGTAGGAATTGAAACGTTGTGAATAATCATCACCAGGAAAATAGAAGCGCGAAATATACGAATCAGCACATTTGAAACTCCTAAGTCTACTCTGGTTATCGAAACTGTTAAATTATGTGACCAATTAAATTTATTTAGTTATTAAAGCTAGACCATTCATATTTACATAATATATATCGCCAAGAAACAAAACATCATTCCGGATGAAAGGCACTAAAGTTCATAAGGCACTGAAAAACATCGCAAAATGACAACCAAGCAGAATTCAAAATGTTTTCCAGCAAAATGTACACACTTTTTTGGAAAATTAATATTAATGTACTCTGTGAAGGAATGCAGAATGTAGAGGTCGTTGAGTTTGGGGAAGTGGAAACTGCTATACTGGCGGCGTCTTGTAGGATTAGATAAAGTTGCCGGACTTTGGCTGTGGCGCTAGAAGAAAATCAATTGCTATTTTATAGCTACTACGTAATACGGATTATGCGCCATGAAACAAAAATAATCGATAAAATCTGAAACCGTTGTATTTGTATGGCGTTACCTATGAAAAATTATCAATTCACGTGCCAATATATATATATATATATATATATATATATATATATATATATATATATATATATATATATATATATATATATATATATATATATATATATATATATGTATATATATATATATATATATATATATATATATATATATATATATATATATATATATATATATATATATATATATATATATATATATATATATATATATATATATATATATATATATATATATATATATATATATATATATATATATATATATATATATATATATATATATATATATATATATATATATATATATATATATACTCGTATATATGTATATAGATTCAAATATGAACAGTTTATGGGTTTAAAAAATATAATTATTATTCATGTTGAGATACATATTAATTAGCTTTTTAATTTTTTTATTTTATTTTTTTATTGGTCCCTGGAATCTAAACTGGAAAGTTGACATAGCAGATGATCATTTTCGATCATGACAATTAATAAAAATAAGCATCGTACTCGACTTACTTAGAGTATTACACCAACAAGTTTAATGTTCACATTTTATGACATTTATTTAATTTTGGTCCCTTCTATTATCGGTCAAATTATGATAAATATACTGTCATAAAAGGAACGTAAAATTTACGGATATGACAGTTAATCATGATTTACCGGAAAAGCTTTATAAAATTTCGTATTGTAGACCAAGCAGTGTAATATTCGATACATAAGGATGTAGCACCGATATAACAGTATTATTAAAAAAAATACTAATGCTATTTTGTCTTGTAAACTAAGACATGTGGCAGGTTTTTCCAAGTAGATATTATATTGTACGTACGTGCCAGTGGAGAGAAACAAAAGCGAATTCTGCTGGATATTCCTGGATATATCTATGTTACTAAGGATGGGAACAGTGTAAAACTTAAGAAATATTACTAGGTACCTAATAGAGATTACACATTTAACAAATAACAATCAATGTTTGCGATCATGCAACAAATGTCTGATAACAAAGGAATTTTAATTCCAATTAAAGGAATTCCAAAATTAAATATTAACAGAAAAAGGAAGAATTTATTGAGCAATTATTGAATAATGTAAATTGGTTACTATTTTATAACATAAAGAATCCTGATGAATCTGGAAATTTTCTGACTCAGATATTATCTCAGTTGAATAACCAATGCTTTAAAGAAAAACATTAAAAAATAAAGATTATGTTTGATCCTGCTTTATAACAATTAAAAATACATTGCACACTGTACCGGGTGGGCCGAAAAAATTGCAACTTTTTACGTTTGCCCTTAACTTTTTTGTTTAGTAACCGATTTCAATCAGCTTGATCTCAGTGCTCACCAACGGAATAGAATAGAATAGGACTAGAATAGGAATAGAATAGAATAGGAATAGAATAGGAATAGAATAGGACTATGGAACGAGAAATTGCCGATTTTTCAAAATTCAAGGTAGCAATCGAGTTTCAGAGTTATAGTATTGTCGGTTACTACCATATAACTGTTGTATTTTGTACCGCTCATCTTGTATATTGCTGTTATCCCCAACTGGTAGCGTTGTTCCATTTCGGTTTTAATATCTTCAGTACTTATGCCGTCTGACCATACACTAAAGTCTACATGAACCGCAAAAAAACAAAACAATCAACCGAGACAAACAAGTTTTTTATTTTCCTTTTTTAGGTTCTTGTGGTACAGTGCCGTTCAATTGAAAGTAAACGACTCTTATGAGAAATTTTGGAAATTATCCCATTGTGAAGCAGGCTTTTGTAAACAGATCACATTCAAAATTATTTTAGGTTGAAGTATCTGTCAGTTATAGGGTGACAGCATTTTACATACAGTATTTATTAAGGAAAATCTATATGATAACGACGTCTCTTGTAAAAAATCCATTAAATTAACAAACTAACTGAGAACTTAAGAAAATTACTATGAATTAATATTTGCTCCAAGCACCATTCGCGTTTATAACTTTTTGAAGCCTATTTCTCATAGACAATATTAGGGTCCTGGTGTAATCCTCGCCAATATTTTCCCAGGCATTTGCAATCGCCAACCACAGTTCTTCTACGTTCGCTGGTTGGAAATTTCTGCTATATATGTCTTTTTCCATTTGTTCCCATACATTTTCTATCGGATTTAAATCCGCGACTTAGAGGGCCAAGGCAGTGATAATATGGTTTGTATTCAGCCATTCAGTAACAACTCGTGATTTGTGAATAGAGGAATTATCCTGAAATATAAATTTAATTGAAATATGGAAAAAGGAAAGAGGAAATAAAAATATTTTCCTGCTGCAAAGTGAAGTTCTCGGGATATAAAATGGAAACAGAAGGTGACATAACATATTCCAAAATGCTAGCGTAGTTTTAACCAGTACGACGCTCTCTGATTCTCCAAATAACACATGTTTCTTGGCAACATATCCATGCCCACATGTTGATAGAGAAGCGACCACTACGAGCTGTAGGATTTATATAGCGCTCTTCATATGGGCAATTTCTTGGGCGGTATACAAGCACAGAACCATCATAGCAGGATTGAAAAACTTTTTCGTCGGAAAAAATTGTGTTGTTCTAAAAGTCCTGCACACCGATAAATTGATTGGCAAACTTTAACCTCTGCTCCTTATGCCGTGGCAACAGAGCAACTTTATTTGCAGCCGAAAAATTCAGCTCAGATGCTCTGATACGTCGTCTTGCGGTTTCCACCGAAGCAGGAAAATTTGATAAGAAGCAGGCAGTCACTGCTGTATCAGAAGGATTCTGTCGGAGGTGGTCAAGGACGAGTTCGTCTTCCTCCGTAGTACTGAATTTCTGACGGCCTCCTCTATGGACGTACTCAACAGTACCTTCTGCATTCCATTTTTGCTTAATTTTGTAAATGCAACCTTTACTCACATTCAAAGTATCTGCAACTGCTTGCATTGACCATCCGTTCTGCAGTAACATCACAGCTCTCATTTTTTGCGGTTCAGTTAAGCGCGGCATAATAATAATAATAATTATTATTATAAGGAAAACTTCAAAATATAAAATCATTATTAGCAAACTGACAAATAAAATTAACAATCAAGTTTTGATTACCTGAAGGCCTGTTTCACATTAATTAAAAAAATCGTTTACTTTCAATTGAACGGCACTGTACTTAAATTGCAGATTTTTCATTGGCCAATAACTTTTTTGTTTATTAACCGATTTCAACAAGCTTCGTGTCTTGCTTTACGTTACAAACGTAAAAAGTGCAGCAGTTTTTGGCCCACGCGGTAATTGCTAGGTCGACAAAAAATTAATATGATATTCAAGTATAAAAAGATCTACAATACATCTAAACAATACAAAAATGAATTAAAGTAAGCTATGAAAAGAGCAAATAATTATAAAATTCTCACATTAAATAACAGAAAGCACTTTGGGATATGATAAATAAAACAGAAAAAATTTTTAATTTTAAAACTTTTAATTTGATGGAAAATGATTTTTCAGAATATTTTTTTATATTATAAATGAGTTTAATGCATAATTTTGATAATGTTGTTGAGTCTAGGTTTGCAAAATTTTTAGAAAAAGTATCACGTTTAAATTTTTCTTCCTATTTCCAATTTCTGACAGAAATTTAAAAAATTAAAGATTTATAGTAGTAAATCTAGATATATTCGAAATCTCATTAGTGAAATCTTGAAAGTAGTCAGTGATGTATGCCCCGACGATGCGAGGGAATCCTCTAAAAATTAGGGAATTGGCTATTTCAGTAACATGAAAAAGTGAATCTGAAGTGAATCGACCATAAACTAAAGTCTACATGAACCGCAAAAAACAAAACAAACAACCGAGACAAACAAGTTTAATTTTCCCTTTCTAGTTTCTTGGAATAGGTACCCTTGAAAAGGTCTTTGTACGAATAGAGACGTGTTTTCATTGTGAACAACCCCAATTAAAAATAGTTGCGAGAGACAGTCCTATCGCCTTCCTCCAAGCTGAAAAACACGTGGAGTTCAATTTTCTCTCGCGACTTTATTTAGGTGGGGGCGAACTGGCGGCGCGCACGCCGGCCTATGCGTGTTTTACTCCACATTTCCCATACATCTCAGGCACAGCACGTGTTCGGGAATCCTGACAAAGTGTCCCTTACCTTAAAACCTCGGGTGCCGATAGCACAGGACAGTTCGTTTAGCCGGCGCGATAAAATGACTAGACGGATTCTATGACTTTTTATACCGCATGTGCAAGGTGCAACATGTAAAAGAGTTTTGGTTCATAGGTTCGTATTGGTGTTTTGTGTACTGAGAATGACTTTTTGGTCAGTTTGTTGTATTGTGGGCAAAATGTTTGTGTTTAGATCTTTCCGATGCATGTGAATCTATCTCTCTGCAAAATATGTATTTTCATTTGCTGTTTAAAAATAATGTAAGCAACATATATCTACAGGTTCGTTTTCTCGTTCGTTCGCAGTCTTATTGTTAGATTAGTACGTGTATATAACAAAATATAAACGTTCACACGATTTTCCCAGTCATAAATGGCACAATATATATCTAGAAATATTATTTATAATGGCAATCGTACAAAAAGTTAATATCTTTACATTCGTAATACTTATCTATACAGATTATAGAAGATTGCTTGCAGTCTTGTCGAATTAGCATTTCTTTATATTGTGATATTGGTGGTAACTGTTCCACTCTTAACATTTTTTGGGAACTACTGAATATACCAAGAGTGGCATGTCGTGGGGTTTGAGTTTAGAGGGGTGCACAAGGGGGATGGGTTAGGCCAGCGATAAAAAAATAGGCCGCAGACAAAAATTTTTGTAAAATGTCATGGTCAAACGCCTTAGATAAAAAGTAGAAAATTAACCCTGTAGAAAATAACTCGTTAAAATGGGTGTTTCCTAGAGGATATTTGCCGATTTATTGTAAAATTTCAAAACAAAAAACGCTTGTTTTAAACAAAAATCAACCTATCTTAAAATTCCTGTTTGCAAAAACGAAGAGCCGGAACAGCGAAATAGTTTGTATAATAAAATCACAAAAAAATCACTTCACTAAGTAGGTAGTCACTGACTGTTACACTATTTATAAGTAGGAAAACAAGAACAACATAATATTTACACAGATTAAACTACACAAAATGGGTAGGTAAATTATTTTTTAACAGTAAACTCCATCATGGAAATTAATTTTTCCATCACTTTATCATCAATATTGTTTATTTCGTGCACTAAATTTCGATTTATGGACATCATAGCTAAAGCATTTAGTCTGTCATTAAGCATGGTATATCGCAAAAATGTTTTTATGTGTTTAAGCGTCGAAAAAGTGCGTTCTGCTTCGGCTGTTGTCATTGGAGTTGCCACGATAATTTTTAATATTTTCGATGTTTCGATAAATGTTTCACTAAGGTTATTTCTCCGTAATAAATAAATGAAGATTCTTTGCTCCAACAATTTCTTTTAAATCTTCTCTCGAGTAAATTACCTCCAATTCAGTTCTTAATCTTGATTTGATCAACATAGGATAAAATGAACATACATCGTTTAAAAATTTTAAAAAAATTTATGAAAGAATTTTAACCAAAATATAAATTCTGGATCTTCCAATGCCCTTCTAAGACCGGATGCTTCATTTGAGGTAACACTTTTCTCACATCTGGTTTCAATTCCTTGGAATACTTCTACAAGCTTTTCAAGATTTTCGTGCACAAAATTAACTGTGCGAATATTATAATTCCATCTATTTATCATCGCCCTTGGTAATCTTTTATTTAATATCTCTTGCAAAACATCACAACGATGAGATGAGTTGGAAAAAAAAACTTGTATGGTCGACAGATTATTGAAAAACACGCGTACTTTTGCATTTTGTGATGCCGATTTCTGCATAACGAGGTTTAATTTATGGGCATAACAATGAATAAAAGCAGCATTGGGATATTTTGTTTTAATTTGAGCTTGAACGCCTCTGTTCACGCCGCTCATAACATTTGCGCCATCATCCGTTTGAGCTATTAATTTTTGGGGAGTTTTTAAAACGAGGGAGTCAATTTCATTTTCAATGCATGTTTTAGCCTATCGGCTGTTTTATCTTTCACCCTAATAAAACCCCAAAAATATTCTCTGATGAAACCTTACGTCCGTCGTTTCATCGGCAATGACTGCAACAAAAGGGGAATTTTCTATTTCTTTCTTAACTTCCTCATGATAAATTTCTAACATGCTCTCAAGAATAGAAAAACTGAACACGTTGTTCATGTGAACTTTAGATTTTTCGTGGGTTTTCATTTTGTCCCATATATGAACAAGATCGTCCGTGCCATTTGTCGACCAAGTTTCATCACCTCAAAACACATACAAGTCGAGTTTATTAGTTTCTCCACATTTACACAACCAATTATTTTTACCGTAGATAGTTTTATTAATTTACGGGATCGAGATTTTTGTCCACTGCCACTTTATTTTATAATATTTAAATCAAGCGTTGGTCATCCTAACTATTCAACTTTAACTTTTCCTTCCAGTGAAAAGTTACTAAAAGTTTTTAAATCGCCGATCTTATTCATGATTAATTTATCAAATACCTACTAAAAACTAAACACGAATATAAGCTTACTATTTATCATACACAGATACACTAATCCAATATTCAATAAAAGTTAACTACAACAAAACAAATCTGTTCATTCAAAAATAAAAATTGTCCTAGAAAAACACACTACACGTGATGTCTAACAAAACAGGGAGGCGCGATACAACAAAAACTGGCGATGTCAAGAAACTGAGCCCAGCACAGAATATTCTTTCCTTTTACAATTTATCCCGTGTAAAATTTTATGGACTACGTTTATCTCTGTCGCTCACACACGATTCTGGATCATCTATTTCATTTCATCTGTGCCAGTCCATAAATAGCACAACGAACTTGCGTGCGCATCTTAAACAAGAAACCGGCATCGGCACCCGCGGCTAACCGTTTTCCAATTTTTACGTGTCTATTTTTTAGAGCGTGCGTCGCGTCGACGGGGCAGTGCACTACTGCCAGACTTTCTATAAACTCTTGAAGAATGGGGCGAAATGCACTAGATAGAAAATATGTTTAAATGAAAGATACAGTTAATATTTATGTATTTTTATGAATAAATAAGGTGGTGCCATGGCTCCCTGGCACTACTTCACAAGCCGCCACTGTTGCTTTTATTAATAGATATCTCATTTATCTTTAAACTTATTGCTAGCCGTGGTTTGGCATTTGATGTTCATTTGATTGGATTTCGCTTTTTTCAACTAATCAAGTAGAAATGAGAAATGTTATTAGGTTAGTGTCCCGTTGCAAGGGGACGGTCGCTTGCTAAATAATATGTTTATTCTAGACAGCAGTTTTGATCTAATTCCTTACGGTCGAAGAACAAACCCTTTTAAATTAATAGAGCAGAGAAATATGACACACATGTTAAGCTTTTCTATTCACCGAAACTAATTTGAAATTTAATCAGTTACATTTTTAGTGGGGATGCAGACGCAGACGCATTTACACTTCGATAGACAAATTACTATGTCGTACTAAATAAATATATTAATAATGAACTTAGAACTAACATTTTCTACAAAACAAGCAAAGCGACCTATCCACTTCGCTTGTTGAATATGGAATATTATTAATAGCAGTGGCGTACCAGGCTTAGGCTATGGGGGAAATTGAGGTTGAACATATTTTTTAATGTTATACATCTTAGAATTTTCAGTTGAGATTATTATAGTATCACCAAAAATTAGTTTAACCGAGTTAAAAACTCGGTTAACTGAATCTTTTACATAAATTTTGAGGTTACGTGAAAAAAGTGTAAATACACTACTTTTTATTACCTACAATTTTGTTATTTAACTTTTTTCCATAGGACTTGTTTTGCCAGAAATCGAGATAAATCGTTTTTTACCCTTAAAAACTCATCCCCTCCACTTCCCGACCTCAGATCGCCCGTAAATTATTTTTCATTTAATTTTTGTTATATTTTCTTCCTTTTCCAATGGTATAAGTATGCATAGAAATTAAATGTAAAAGTTTAATCTCTTTTTCGAGTGAAATATTCTTGCATAGAAGCTGTTGTCTAATTACTTTGATCGGGGAATGATCTGCGACAGCGTAGGTACAGATAAGGAAGATGAATTATTGAATGCTCAAGAGAAACCCTGCTGTATAGAAATGGGAGAACGTAGAATTGCCTATGTCGTTACCTACATCAGGGTGTGATAGATATCAAAGCGAAATTATTTGCAAGTGAAAGCCATAGATTATACGATCACTGCATAGATAGATGATGTATATATAGGTCAAAGGTCCCACTGAAAGGGTTTAAGTCCTATTTTCTTTTTGGTTTCAGCGTACCAGTTACCAATTTAACCTAAAAGTAGTTATTGAGTCCAAATTCACAATTCCCTATAAGCATGTAATGAATTGTAATGTAAGCGGGGTCCTAGTTTTGTAGGTTCAACTAGTTATTAATTATAATTGAAATTGAATCGAATGGTTTAGGCCCTTTGAAAGCTTGCAACTATTTGATAGAGCTTAAAGCTCTTTTATTGAATTACAATAATTGATAAAGCAATTTTATAATGTAATAAAATTGTCATCTACGTATAGGGCTACAGTCGTGTGTTGGTCTGTTAGTCGGGGTATGTCGGTCGTTAATGTCGAGGTTAAAGAGGGTGGGGTCTAGGGATGGACCTTGTGGGATGCCTGAGTTCATCGGTCGGGGTTGTAAGCATCACTCGTTGACTGCTACTAAGAATTGACGTTGAGAGATGTATGATTGTATCGTTTTAACGATACGAATCATTTATGTTTATGGAAATACTGGTATATTGTAGTGAAATATTTATTATATAATATGCAATGAGACAAAATACGAAAAAACAGTCAATAGTCATTACTACAGCATTTGATTTAAAGATATGTTTCCGACAGGTATGTATGATATCAAACAATACAAACATACCACATTAACGACATGAAAATAGAAATTAAATATAATAACGCATATTATATAAAGTATATCTACCTAAATAGGTTTGATAAAACAAGCAAGTAATATTTACAACAAAGTAGTTAATTTAAAGGATGGTAAACAACAGACAGTAAATATTCTGTTGAATGTATCTGTAATATAATATAATTACCCTCCTGAGTATAGTTCAATAACGTTTAAAGTGGACAATGTGTTTGCCCATGCTATCTCAGCTTAATAAAAAAATAAATGAATTAGTAGGTTTGTACGATAGGTATCGAAGCTACTAATCACCTGTGGATGCCCCTGACCTTTACGCAATCAAGTCAGATGATTCTCAACTATACTGGGTGTCTAAATTACCCTCAGAATCCTGTTGTGATCTTGGTAAAAAAAAAGAACACAGTATATTAAAATCTAATTTTAATTTAAAAAACTGCATAGCGTTTATCGATAAATGCACAACATTACTTAAATGTAAGTATATATAAAAACGTCCTAACATGCTAACGAAAGTACTCAGATATATATTACGGTGATGTAATGTGAAAATTAAATGTAGTCTAGTGCTCAGAACCAACACAAAAGAAATTACGTTAAAGAAAGGTATGGCTCAGAGTATACTTAAACTACGCTTATCTGTAAGTTTGGGCAAGTAGGTATCCTGGTAAGGTGAGTTCGTCCAGCATCCCAATTTACGTTTAGGTAACGTTTAGGTTTAGGTATTCTTCAATTAAGTAAAATAAATAACATTAATTTATATGCTTTGCTTATAAATATGTGGGTTGAAAGGATCCATGGGATTATAAAAATAATTAATATTTCTTTTAAGTAACAAATAATAAATAATATAAAAATAACAAATATATAAAATTATTTATAATAAATTCGAATAAGTAACAACAAAAAAAAAATTATCTTTTAAAGTAAAAATAAAACAAGACAGGTATACACTGTACACAAATGTAGGTATGAAAATAAACAAATATAAACACTAATAGGTTGGAAAATAAATAATTTATTCTCCTGAAAAATGTCGCAATTCAATTTTATTATCGTCCAATTTTATTTCACTGAGATTTAGGCAATTGGGAACCCATCCATTATTAGTACCACAATGTAGAATTAATAATCGTTTTCCTCTATTTGGAGGCATATCTATTTTGCATCTGTCGGAGTCATCTGTCCAGCTTCTTTTGACTGTATCATGTGTGTCGTACCAAGTTTCGTCCAAGTAATAAATCGGGCGTTGTTCTTTTCTAAATTTGGTGATGCTTTCCAAATATTCCAAGCGCCACAAAACAATTTTATGACTTTCCATTATCGTCGCCCTTTCATTGATGATTTTAAATA